>JAGVSQ010006228.1:0-16640 GCA_022683975.1 Rhyacophila evoluta
CGTCATAACTATATGTATATCGTGTTGTTAACGTATTAAAATTGTAATTTGTAATGTTGCAACATGTAATAAATAAAAAAATTACAGTTGGAGAGCGGATAATCTGAGTTTTACCGTACGTCTGTCTAACTCTCTCGACATTCACGCTTAAACTGTGTTAGGGCCCAATGGGTAGAGTAGTGTAATAAGCGCCGCACTAACCACGACCACTCTGCAGTAAGAGCACTTAATATCGTGTAGTATAATAGGCCTTTAAGACATGTCTTGGTTGTCATGCATTTTTTTTTGTGATCGTCCCCAATAATTAATATTATTACATTTCTATGTCGATAGAAATGCAACACAATTTCTTTCATAGACAAATCAAAAATTTGGATTTAAAAAAATATAATATTTACCTTCAGTACATACTCCCCCCTGAAATTTAAAGTTGCTTAAAAATAATTTTCTTAAGTTTCTGTACAGGTATTGTAAATTTATTATACTTTATGCATTTAATGCATATTGTAATGAGCGTCAGGCCTTGCATATATTATTTATATTTTATAATGCAACGGACAATGCCTGTAACTGTATATTAAATTGTTGTTGTAACGATCACTGAAGAATAATTAAACTGTGTTAGCTATTTGAATAATATATGAACTCAACACCGGCATTTATTTGGTAGAGTTCCCCTTAGCAAAGGTTGAACAGAATACGGATCGAAATGATTTGTCGACAGCTACATTAGTTATTATGTTATATATTTGAATCAGGAGTAGTAAATAATTTTCGATTGATTTTTTCAAATATCCATGTGTCCACAGATTGACTAGATGCCGAATAGTTTTAACAATTAGCTGGTATAATCTGTTATTTTTTTTTCTGGAAATAAGTCTTCATATTGCAGAGATCCGTATACTCCGTTTCTGAATTAATCGTCTTTAAGCCGTGGATATCCTTTGTAAATAGTATCTTAATGACCTGCAATTAACTACATAACGTATTTATGTAAAAATCTTACGAATAATATGAAATAAAAGGATTCTAAAAAATAAAAAAATCAAATATTCCTATCTTTATTATATTACATTGTCTCTGGTATCACATATACACCGCGTTTATATTCAGTTAATGTTATGATAAATGAACATTGGCGTAGCTATATATTCAGCGTCCTGGAGCAAGTATCGTTGTGCTCTCTATAGTTTTTCGTTTTTTTAGCTCACACTATTTTAAGATTTTTATTTTCTTCCAGAAATTATGGTATCTATTTTTATTTTTTTGACACTAAAGCTACCATAAAAATTTAACTTCCTATCAGAACTTACGCCCCCCCGTAATATATTGCCTCCCTTACGATTCGTGCGCTCGGAGCAATTTGCTCCAACTGTCCCTCAGTAGCTACACCACTGTGAATGAACATACTATTGTAATATGTATTATATTTATCTATATCCTGTGTATATGTGCTAGTATGGAGGAAAATATATTATGATTTATCTCATTTTGCTACAATTCATATCTAGTTTTAATTTATATTATATTTAACACATTATTTGAAATGGCGGTTAGGCTTTGAAGAACATAGATTATGTATTACAATTTTATTAGTATAGCCGCACATATAGACCAGGAAACATATTTATCTACAATTTGCTTTTCTAACAATTGCTTGAGATAGTAAGTTTTATCAGCAGTTTAATCGAAAACAAAGATATGTGTGGTAAGTAAACATTATTCTGCAATTGCTTCATTATATTACTTGATTTGAATACAACCTTCAAAATATAAATATTAAATATTATTGAATAAGTTAATATTCTACCCATTTCGCATTATTTTACAGCATATAAATATTTGAACTCTAGCAATAATGTTGCATTTATAATCAAACATTATATTTTTCAAAACCTGACGCAATATTAGTGTAGTATGAGCGCTTCGAAACTGGTGATTGTGACTTCAAATTGTTGGGCAATTTGCGTGAATTAATTTTCGTGAAAATCAGTTAGGATCTTGAATCATCTTCATATTATGAAAATTTATGTAACACATATGCTCCACTTGTCGTAGCAAAAAATATATCACCCGATTTGCAACAGATAAAATGTGTTCGGTGTAAAATAACTATGCGCTATCCTGAATGATATTCTTAACGTACACACATAAAAGTACTACGTTTTCGCAATAACGGTTTATGATACAACGTAAAATTATCGTTAAATATGTAGATTAATTACTTCAGTGGTCGTATTTTTTGTTGATGTTACTTTAAATACAAAGAAATACCACAATTAACAACATAAATTTAACCATCAACGGGTCTGTCAAAAATATTTGGAAACAGTGTGTTAGATACGTGAAAGAACATATTTTTTTAACTACGTATCTATAGATAAAGTCGATCGTTAATAATTTAAACCTAAAGTAACCGGTACCTGGTACTACCATAATTAGTAAAAAAAAAACTTTACTATCACATGGATATTTATTGCATTCATTATCTCAAGACTATCAATATATTAAATTAGTTAGTGATTTTTCGGTCCACGGCGACGATATATGCATCGTAAACGTGTCGTATTGCAATTTTTGTCACAGTACATAATAACTTACTAAGGTACAGATACACGGGTGTTCACGTAACGAGTTGTTGCACTAAACATAAATTTATAAGATTTCTGAAGTGATTCTGCAAATCTCGTGTCACACACACAAGTCATAACAAACTCATAAATGACGCATTTACATGACTATCATCTCCGCGATACACTT
The DNA here is from genome assembly GCA_022683975.1 of Rhyacophila evoluta. Lineage (NCBI taxonomy): Eukaryota > Metazoa > Arthropoda > Insecta > Trichoptera > Rhyacophilidae > Rhyacophila > Rhyacophila evoluta. The sequence goes on from JAGVSQ010006228.1 coordinate 2,761, forward strand.
ATTTGAAAACGGGAGTCAATGTTATCTCGTCCATGATTTAAAAACCAATGTATTTGAGTCAAAGTTCAGCAAAGTATAAGACTTTAACAATAACTTACTTCTTTGACTTGACATATAACGGAGATTTTGTAAATCATGATAAAATCTGTATCTGTTTGTGAAATAATTACAATTATTGTAATTGTTTCTATTTCCAGAGTAAACCTTTTACTGAAAATTGGCTACCAAATATCGCTTCATATGGTATACATATCTGGCGAAAGTAAGTGCATGTCCGAAAAATATTATCTCTAACTGGCTATTTTTTAAGTTGTTAATTTTAGTATCCATGAGCGTATTACATATACAATAGTTCGGAGCAGGAGATGGTGAGTTCAAGATGTAGGACTAGATCCCCAGTATATTGAGCAACTATCTGACAATTCTCCAATATTCCTGAAACACCCTGTCAAGACATGTATTCACATTGCAAAGATCCCTACACACTATTTCTGGAGTTGACATCTTCACACGATGTAGATCTATATGGTCCACTTCGGAGCGGAGGTGTCAATAAAAATAATATACTAGTAACTTGTTAATACGCATGACTTTTTTTCAACAAATGTACGCAATGACCTATCATCATCACTCTTTTATTTGTGGAATGTTATATATTGATTAAATTAATATTTGCGTATACTTCTTATTTCTATAACAGTTTAATATATGCAGAGTAAATGAAACATTGTATTTTAAACTTTACCGTACTGGAATGCGTGGAAAATAAGATATTTCCTTCGAACAAAGTAAATCGTTTTGCTGTTCTTGAGGACCGGCATATAACTAAGTTAGACCGTGTTAACCCATTGAAAATGAATCTTTACATAATAATTATAATTAATATCATTATTATTTAGTTCAGGGTTATAGCCATGTTCCAATACTATATATCGAACAATTTCAGATTAAAATATAATTCGATTCAGTAAATATACGCGAGTAAAACATTCAAAATATTTATTTTAATAAAATCATGGGGGTTAGACTAAAAAAAAAAAAATTAGATGCCAAGACGATGCCAAATCGTCCAACGCAATGGAATTATAACTTTTACTTCCTCGCTGATTAGTGTCACAAAAGTTTTTTAATTTAGTAATTACTTGTTTGCTTTCTACCATTGATTTATTTGTTTTGCTGGTATCACAACATACTTTATAGCAATATTATGTAAAACACATAGGAAACACAGTCTTCTACTTTTTTTTATCTGACCCTTATCCATTTCACCGAAGTTAATACAAACTACCAACTACCGAAAACATCTACATTATCTATAATCTATATTTCCTCGTCTAATGGATATGCTGATTTAAATAATGTCTCACTTAATTTATTGGTGGAGATTATTGAGCTTCCGGTGGAGTTAGTGCAACAATAACAAATTAACAACATTGCACATACATAATTATATACACATATACTCGTATATGTGTGTGAACAATATTTTCTATGATGAAATACAGTAAATGTATTATAAAATTCTCATAAGGTTAACGGATAAAAACCTTGAAAATTCTATGCAATTATCTTTGAATAATTTTTATCTTCCGTATCTTTTCCCAAAGTGGAGTATGTAGACACCATTCACACCACCAATCAACTGCGGAAATATTTTACACTCAGACTAAACAAGCTTGTTACATAAAGCTACATAATTACAATATAACTTATCTAAATTATTTAAAACTGGTAAACTTCCGTATGTAAAGTTTACCAGTTTTAAATAATTTAGAATTTAAAATCAATTTCCATCAAGCACCATCAGTCAATAATATCAATTATATAACTTATCGTCACGTTGGTGTAATTTGTTTCCACTCGCTTACGTGAGTAGAAAAAATATCCTGGTTTCACACTTGGTTAACACAGTGCTATGTTTGGCCATGATTCTATCCGACGTCCGCACTGGACTGGAAAGTTCATTCTCGAGCTTTTTGTTCACAAAAAAACAACAATAACTTGATACCTTATTTTATCATAGTTTCACAAACTTTATACCTCACTTGTAGAATTAAGCCAAACAATGTAACGAAGATAACAATATAAAAACATATTGTATCATATATACTTTTGTCCAATTTAGAAATTAATTTATACTTTTTTTACTTAACACATGGCTTACGGGGCGCACAAATTTTTGCGTTTCAGAAACCGTATGTTGCGGCGGTGTGCACATTTTTGTGCTCGTCGGTTTGGCTTTATTGATACGCGCTGCATATTTTGGAGTTTGTGGACAAACTTTAGCTTGATTAATAAATGCGTTCCAATTTCCTACATGTGTCACATTAAAAAAAAAACATACCCCGTAAGCCATGTGTTAAACTAAGAGTATTTTTATTCAACACATTTTGTAGATGTACGTAATTTTTCTGCATTTTTGAAAATTGGAATGGTGTCTATAAGGTTAAATAGACAACCGTTGGAGTTGCTTATTTTAAAATATATGAAACGGTCTCATAATGTTTACATGTAAATTTTTAGCGCCATGGGGTGTTTTAACATCATATCCAACCGGGGGAATATTCCATAGCGTACTTTAGTATAATTCCATGGTGGCAAAATGAGCATTCGTTTGTAGCTGTAATCCTTTATTGGGGCTTTCAATTCCAACCGTTTCACTAATGATAAAATCATGCAAATTTGAAATTAAAACTCGCGCAACTCGTAGATGCTAGAAAATAATTTTGCCATTACCATAGTGATATTATGTTAGTACAATAATAAAAATATAATTCTCACTTTCAAAATTGCATTAAACTTTTCCGTTTACCGCCTGTCAAGGTAATTTAATAATGAGCGCGTTCAGCGTGTACAGCTCATTTTATCGCATATTCAAATTCCTATTCATTTGTGTCCCCGGTGCTTCCACTGAATAATAACCTTAACGCCATTCTTTTGGCCAGAATAATTTATTTCACACTTCTAAATGCGATTATAAAAATGAGTTTTTGTTAGCATGTATGATGTTAACTTAATGTATTTATGGAATTATTTCCAAGAAGTGATTCCAATGATTTATGCCCACCACGAGTTCTCGCCGCTAGATTCAAATATTTCTCCTCTTCATTATATCGAAGAGAAAATACTAGGATTCACAAGTAATAAAAATCTTTCAAAGAAAAATCATTGTTTTTCCAACTAGATCTTTTAATAATTGAAACAACCATCTCTTGACTATGATACAATACACATTCCCCCAATGGGATCGTTTCTATATTAACGATGTAAATTCTATGCACGTCTTTTCAAACATCTACGTATATAATTCGATATTAAATATTTGTTTACTTCATTTTTAAGTTCCAATCTATTTATATGTAGTAGAAGCCCGTGAATAACAGTTTATTCTTTATTACAATTACACAATTTTTCTGGCAGAAAGTCATCTCACAATAATATGCGTATGAATAAATATATATATAAGTTGTTTTCTCCTCTGCTGTATATTATATTAAATAAAATACATACACATAGACTGCATAGGTTTTACTATGTATAATATATGAAAGTACGTTTGGTAGGTATATTTTTTTCATTGGATGGTATAGCAATTAAATACAATTTTTAAACTTTACATTTTCCTCTGCCACAGAATGTGTGGATTTGTAGGGTGTGAAGATTTATTTTTACATATTATTTTTACGAGGATTGATAGTCAGTTAATTGTTCAACGTCTTGAGGATCGTTTTCTCGAATACACAAAATATGTGTTGATTTTTTACGCGTTACGGTACTCTGAAACGTGTCGTCCACGTCAAAGCGTGCGGCCACGGTAGGAAAGTTTTTTCTAAATAATTAATCGAAATAATACCTATCTGAAAACGCCTCCCTGTTCCTTGTAATGATGATTAAGGTATTTGAATAAAAATAATGGTAAATTTTAGAGTTTTTTTTTGCATTTTATCGTAGAATTATCGACAACATCAGAAGAGTTGTTCTCGCAAACAGAATCAGCGATTTGTTTTGAGCTGTCTTTCCCCCCTGGAAATTCAATCAATTATTATTGTGAAACAATATGTATTTGTATATTATAGGGAAGCCCGCACATTTTTCGACACATTACCACAATGAACACTTAAAATATAACGGTGAATCACTCGTCATCATTGTTGTATCTCGACTTTCGACACTTCTATTATGCAAACTCAATGATATTACACATTATTATATTCTTGTGCTTACGTCACCTTAGCAGGTAAGCTATATATAATTTGCATACGTGAACTACCTAGTATGGATAGTAGCGACTGGAAGTCTGTAACCAAGAAGCAGATGGATGTAAGTTACAAAGCTGAAATGTTCAGGAGGCCGAAAAACGTTTATTAGTAACTTTCATAAATATTTATACAAATCGATGAAAAAATATATAATCTTAATCAATTGCAAATCGGAAACAAGCAGAAAATACTTAAATGTATGCTCCTTACAATTGGAAAAAAAATATTTTATAAAACGGTAATTCAGTAAAATAGACATGAGTCCTATGAATGAAATTGACGTGTTGGTTGGGTATTTGGAAGTATATCACATATTATTTAACATTTTACGTTCAAAAAGATCAAGAAGTGAATGATAATATCATTCAAATTGAAAGTTAAAAAAGCAACAGCAATGGCTTAGTATATACTTATTATGCTTCTTTTGAACTAAAAAATTGTCTCTCGATATCTTGAAGTGCAAATAAACTCCATTTTCGTTCATTTTACAGGAGTGTAAAAAATGATTATTTTGGTATTTATTTTTGGGTTTATTTTGATTTAAAAACACTCGTTAAACGATTTATCGTTAGAGCTGCTTACGAACGACACACTTTTGATGGACAATAGCTGAGATACATATTTTGCAGTGGAGGTCTTAGGGTTCAATGGAATTGTTAAATTATCTTGGGACATCTTTCGTTATATTTAAATGACTTCGACTTGTGAAATTAAAGCGGGACATGGCAACAAGATGATATTATCAAGTAATTTTCAGCTAAAAGTGGAGTTAGTAACTTTACACTTTAAGCTATAGATATTTGGAGACATACTTTGAAATAATGCGTAATATGTATATACAAAATACGTTTAAATACATTATAATATAGGTAAATTATCTGCATGATAAACAATTTAACGCATGGTAGTGCTAGTACTTCGACAATAGCAATTGCAAAACGGAATTTTACTCGTATTGTTTTTTGAATTTCGAATTCCGAGTAAAATTATGGCGAATGTCGATATTTAAAGATAGGGCGAAACCTTAAAAATGAGAAACCTCAAAATTTTGATCCAATTTGTCAAAATGCGAACTTATTTTATCCAAATTTGCAACCCCTACTTCGGCAAAATATGGCACGAGATCAAACTTTGAATTTCGATTGTGGATCTTCAGCTCAACCCTCAGCAACAACTCAGGTATTCGAAGTGCCCGATGGCGACCACGATAGCTATCGATAAAGTTAATTCAGACGTATAATTATAATTGAATACAGTTGTATTTATTTAACTGTTGGGGGAATAGGAATTAATAGAATAAGTCTTATTCTATTATCCAATATTAAAACCTTAGACAAATAAAAAATAATTTAACTGACAACTGGTGCATGCGTGATTTTTTTTGAAAAAATACAATTTTTTTCTCTGATCGTGAAAAATATGCATCTACACGATGTGATGATGTCCACCACAGGAATGAAGTATATCTATTTCCGCACACACAGTTTTCATAGATTATTTTACGAGAATTGGTTGTCACCCCAATCCAGTCCCGAATCTTTTGATTATTCTAGATCCAGTCGCTATTCAAACACGCTGTTTTACGCTAACTTCTTGCTTAATTGTAATTTATAATGACATGTATTATATATAACCTGCTTATGAATAACTCAAAATAATGAATGGCAAGAAGTGCAAGCAAAAAAATGACAATATATTTTACAAATATTTATGTAAAAAATTAAGCAAAAGACAAAATTTTACAAAAAAATATTTTAACAATGCGACTATACGACATGGAACGGAATGTGCCTTTAGTATGAGGATTAAAATAATGTTGTAGGCTTAAATATTCTTGTAATCCTGTTTTATATTATATGTGTGATAGAAGATACCGTTTTATCGTTACGTTTAATCTACAAGCATACGTCGTTAGGAAAATCATCCGGCTTATTAACTTACGTTGAAATAGAGCCTTGTAACATCTAAATATGAATTTCATGATATACAATAAACAGATTCAATCGAACTTGTCAATATGTTGACGAGTATCCACCAGTTGAAGTGATTATCTGCAAATATTTGCACCTCGGCAGAGGTAATTTACTGTAAATATTATCTTAGTCCGAACGTCGATCGTCTATCACGTGGTCCCAGCTTTGCATATTGATCAGCTGACGTTTTTATTTAGACGACCTGTAAATACATTTATGACTACGTTGGCAGGGGTACCAAATTTTCTGGTGCATGTTTCACTATTTTGTAGTTTTTTAATACTAGGCTTATTAAGTCTCCCCAGTTAGCGTAGTTGGCAGCGTGCGCGTCTAGCAATCCGGGAAACTGGGCAATTGTCGGAAAAACGACTCTCGTGAAAAATAATCTGTCAAGACGTCTTAACGGTGCAAAGATCCAAATACTCCACTTTCGGAGCGAACATGATAAAAAAAACTTTATTTCCCGGCTTTGCATAGAATACATTCAAACCCATTATTTATTAAAATTAATTTTATTTACCCCGATATTACAAATTTATTTCAACACTTGGCTGTATACAATAGTTTTTGTGTCTTATTGATTATCGGTGATGATATTAATGGTTGAAAGTAAAACACTTGACCTTGAAATGGTGATTAAAATGACAAGCGAAAATTTCACTTCACTCCTATTGGAAGGAGTTCTTGTGGCAGACGTAAACAAACATGTATTTTTTTAAATATTATAATACAGATATGAATGTATTGCTTTCCCCTCCACCGCTCGCTTCCTATCCACATCCAATAGGTAGGCATATACCGTGGCCTAACGAACGTGATGCGCTCTTCGAAGTACCAGAACTGTTTCAGAAGCAGCTTCTCAAGACCATGTTGGTCGTCCACCAGAAGTTGTTTGGTTCCTATTAACTAATTAAGCCCCTTTATATCAAGTCTTGTTGAGAAGAGACATCTTCGCTCGCCGTAACATATGTATACATCGTCACCTTCAAAATTAGTTAATGTATAGTATGAATGTTTTCCCCGTCCCTTTATCAGTGTGTTTGACTTGTTTTTACCCTCCGCAACTCTCCACACCTCGGAACTCGTTGGCTTATTTGGTGTCAAAAACGTTGAGTTCGATAAAATGAGGATCGACATTTCCACTTATTGCACATTTATATCGCTGCAATGTATTTTCACGCACATACAATAGATAAATTGCGTGACCCTGAAATTGCTGATAAACGCTTATCAGTGTACGCTAACGAATTATTATCGATAAATAAACGCGGCCTGTATGTTTATAAAAAGATGCATCGCATCTTTTCTGTGAATACGAACAATAATGTCTATATTTATAATCCCGACCGTGGGTGGAATATTATGACTGTTTTTATAATCGATATTTACTATCGATATACGCTTTGGAATCGATTCAAACGATAGTATTTCTATTGATGTATCCGATTAATGCTCGAAAACAGGAAAATTAGTATCACCTAGGGAGATTTAACGATATTTACAAGAGTTATTATTGTGTTGTGCTTTGTATTTGTTACAGTGTTTTCCCTTGTGTTAAATGATGACAATACACTTTTAATGGAATGCTATTCCGTGTTGGCAGACAACGTTGTTTTTCTTCATTCATTCGATTAATCCTCCTTAGTTGCAGGTAAATGTTTGCGTTTTACAAACAAAACCTCATAAATATTTACCATGTAATATCTTTATTTACTTATTAACAAACTGGGATCACTACAAATTATAAGTTCAACACATTCACGAAATGACATACCTATATATATATATATATCATATAAAATGTAAATAAAAGTTATGGATTTTGAGAAGAAAAAAAAATACCTAAAAATCTATTTAGACAGACCATATTCCGGATGTTAATAAAACTCATGTGAACTCATTTTCACTGAGATGGAAAACATCAATACCCGAGGAAATTTCGTTAAACACGACCATTTCCCATTCCTATTGGTATCATATCATATCGCTAATGGCAGGCTAATTGTACTACTTGAAATAAAAATCATTTTAAGTTCTCGATTACTCCTGTTAATATCAGAAACACGCAGACTAATGGTAGCCGAAAGAGAGAATTCTCGATTACACCGTACATAAGTCGAAATAAAGGTTAGAGCGCCTCATGTTCGTTACACCACGACACATGCCCGAATATGTAGCGGATAGTGAAAAGGAAAGATAATAATAAGGTGTAAAATATAAAATAGATATGTTTTTTTCTAACTGTAATGGTAAACTACTTCAAAAGAAAAATTCTTTTTTTATTATTATACGTTTTCCGCGACTTTATTTATACGTAACGTACTCTTCAGCCATGCATTATAAAAAAACATATGTAAAGTGTTTCTTTTGATATTTTCTACTGTTCCGTAATACCGTATACCGTTTTAACTCGTATCAAGTTTGTTTCACCCCAAAGTGATATTGAATTTCCTCGTCCACGTATATAATAATTAACGTGAGTCATATCGCCTGATCCCTCCCATCGCTGTGCTGCTTTTAGTTTTCTCTTTCTTTTGTGGAGACAATTTGGAATGCAATTTGAAATACGAGGGGTTGGTGTCAGTGGTGGTGTTGAGTCAACGCTTCACGTTGCACAAGCATTTTTTCAACCGAAATACTTATCGTCAAAACTAATGACACATCTTATTTTATTGAAAAACAATTGATAAAATAATATTTGTAATGTTTACTATTCACAACTATTACCTATCCGAAGTTCCGTCATTGGGTTGTAGGAAATAATCAAAGCATACAGGAGACTGTTCGGAGGTTTTTTTTTCTATATACAATATTAATATTTTCGATTGATGGTGCTTAATGGAAATTGATTTTAAATAATTCTGAATACAATATTATATTTTACCGCCCAAAACTTTTTTCAATAATAATAATTTCATGATGAAATGACAATGCGCGAGTTTAAACGCTAATAACTATTGAGACTCATCACGTTGTAATATTGTAGTGGATATGGTTAACATAATACACAAATTCGACCAGTAAATTATTGGTAAATATACAATATGTTGTAAAAATACTAAGCGTTTAAATAGAATGGGGTACTTTATTTCATTCATGTGTCAACGGTTTTTTAGTTAACAAATCTCAAAACCCGTGTGGGCTGTAGAAATATGCCATTTTTAATTTGGCAAACATTGACCATATTGATCATATTACGCTATGACTCTATGAGTAATTTAAATATGAGCCAGTTTTTTCTTCTATCAACACAAAACTGGTTTCAGAAGAAAAAAATCTAGTCATAAAAAATCACAAAAAATGGAGGCATGGCTTGGTTTTGTAAGAGTATCTCCGTAACCAGGTCATCATTACAAAACGTATTGTGATAATTACAACTCATTTTTTAATATTTTGCAATATATTATAGCTGCGTTCATTGAATCGAAGTTTTTTTTTAATTCATGTGGAGCAGCGGTCTCCAGCTGCAGGCTCTATTGTTAAAATAAACGTATTATTTAAAATATTTTTTTAAACAACAATATTTTTATTGTTCATTCTATTCTAACTATTCATTCTGTCGTGTCGTCGCGTAAAAATTAAAATTAATAATATCAAAACTGTATGTCTACCTGTATTATACTATAATAATATCATTTTTAATTAGAAGATCTCTTGAATTATATTACATAAAATGAAAACTTCTCTTTTGATTTTATTTTGCATCTGGGATACCAATATACCCATATATTTTGACGAAACTGACTTATTTATTTATATATTTATCATTTATTTTACCTTAAAACCGAATAAGGAAAATATATCATACAATTGTAAATAACTCTGTATTAGTTATTGTCATTAAAACATGTTTTGAATTAGCGCACCCATATTGTAAATGACGATTTGGCTTTTCATCTTTATAGTGTATGGTGGAACCCAGTGGAAGAATAGTTTGACAAGAAATAAAGGGAAACTTTATCGATATGAAATTCCCAACTTTGAGATTCAATTTTAACATCAATTAATTACTCTGTCAATGGGAAGTATTTGTTTTATATGAAGCACACGGATATTTATATTTTTAATCAATGTATTTAATCATTATAAAATGTATGGTCAGTGTTAGGGATATCTCGTTATATTCGTTTTTCTTTTCGCAGTCCTGTATTGGTTCGCAGACCACAAAATTTAAATCGCTGGCATCGATAGCGATACAAATGTATTGGTACCATAATGCATAAGCAGTCTATTTGGTTGCCAAATTCCTCTCAAAACTCATACTAAAGCTTAGTTATGGCGCGTTCTCATGCTTCAACTTTCATTGGCGATTATATTCATTCAACAAAAATTGATAACGGCTAACGTTCTATTACATCTTTGTTGTCATGTTTCAACTTTCATTGACCGATTATAGTTTGACTGGGTCAACTTTGGTTGATCCATTAAAAAGTCGACCAAATTTTTTTCCATTATAGTTTTCATTCATTTTTGTCGGTCGACTATAATCGGCAAATAAAAGTTGAAACGTGAGAACGCACCATTAACGATTATGTTCGCAGCCTATACAATTGCATCATTTTATAACAATTAAAAGTTATGTCAATATGTTCAATGTCAGATAAATTGGGTTTCCCGTTTATATTTATATATATAAATGTATAAATCAAGAACTGCTTTCATTGCGTGTGTTGATTCTATCCTCATCATTATTTATGAGATGCTATGAAACTGCATAAAATAAAACTTTGACAACGGACAATATTTTCTAAAACCTTACCACTAACTAATGTCCGTTGGACTAAACATCACATATGGTGGAGATAAGAGAACGGACCATGAAGACACTCATTACTGAAACAGTGAAGCTGCCACGCTGGACCTGACTCCGCCACGTGCTGCAGATGCATCAGGAGAGTTTTAATCTGACCTACATATTCTTCAGTCCGACTGGATTTCGGCGTCCTGAAATGTCACTAAATTCTATCTACAGAATGTATTCAGCGAACTACGGGATGCAGATATGATCTGGGAAAAGGCAAGAGAACTGGCTGGTGACAATGATATTTGATAACGCCATGTGGTATCACTTATGTAGAATTATGTACATGTAGTATCCGTATAAGAGCGGATATGATTTAAGAAGAAGAATGCGTTATTGCTTACAAAATATTATTTTTTCTACAAATTTAAATAATCTAACAAATACCGTAAATAGTAGGGTTTCTGAAAACTCGGGGTTTCGATTATCTGTGATAACGACGGTGGGATGGCACCGGATAATCCGATTTGGATATCGATTATTTGGCTGCGAGCACGAAATTTGGAATTAGGCAATCAATTTTTACTTTAGTATATAGTGTTTAAAACATTCGAGTGTACCCTGTAGTATAAACATACGAATAAAAATATAAACAATTTTATTATGTTTATTGCAAATAATTTTACTTCACTTATAGCAATTACGTTACAAATGACTTGCCGAGACCACTTTTTCACGATTGCTTACAATTTAAGAGCTCTGTAAAAATAAAAATAACGGAACTTTATTAAAAATATTAGGTATGCTATAAGTTTACACTTATAAGTGTAAACTTATAGCTTCGTTTACGTTAAGACAAAACGAAACGCCTGCTTAGAATGCAAGATGTTTCCATGAGACATGTGCGCACATGTGCGGATTTGCTTCACACGCAGTTTAAATGGATTCACTAGTTATTTTTTTTCATGGTTTTCAAACATAAATATCTCATATATTTATACTTCAGCATCTAAAACAAAACTATTTTTTGACCCGTTTATCCTTTGATGATATATACGTAAGCAATCATTACAGCATTTAATCTAGAAACATCTATTCCAAAAACGAAAATAACCTAAATTATATTATTACATATATTAATCAGGCATATTCCGTAGCTCTAATATCGAGAAGCGATCTACTTTATTTGACGGGAATGTCCCAGAAGTAAATATAAATTACCCAAGTCTTAGGTTGCCGCGCACTCAGGTGCTGTTTACTTATAACTCAATGCATAACTCGGTCAATAGCTATTTCGTTTGCATAGTATTATAGCAGTTCATTGGCTGTAATGAAGACGTATCATGCACGCGCTACAGTGACAGCTTATTGGTAGGCCGACAGTTGTAACTTCGTATATAAACGTAAACTTAGCTCGTAAAACAAATCGAGCAGTTTGTTTTTCGATTGTGTATTTGTTATATAATAATTTTAGCTTATCGCCAACAATTCTAAAAGGTTTCGTAAGACGACCTTGTAATTTATTATACCCAGTCGTGGCAATACACTGTACACACATCTCATCAGCAAATACTCCATTTAACCCAGTTTTGTTATTCGCCATAATTTACTTAACGCGTTCACTGCTGAAGTATTTCCTTCAGAATGACGGCTGCGCTGAAAAGTCTGCCTAAAATAAAAAAGTATGTCAATTTAGTGACGATATGTTTGATGCTATTACTGTTCATTCCCGTCCGTCGATCGAACACCGTTTTGAACAAGTCTACAAGGTAAAATTACAGATATAGTGGAACTCCGATCTATCGTTCGGGCATCAACATTCGTATTTTATAATTCCGGTTAAACACCTATAAAGACAATGTTAAATTAAATAAAGAATTATTTATTTTAACTTCAGCAAACTTGCATGGCAGCTTTCGGTAATTTATCCCGGAATATTCCTATAAAATAAATAAAATCACTTTTAGATATTACAACTCCGGAACACGCCTTATTTAGACCGAGTGCAAGGACGGGACGGAAGATTGGTTGGCACACTAATTACTGTGATAAACTTAAATTTACTTAAATGATTTTTGTTCCTCTCCACTCCCTAAGTGGGGCATATGGACGTCATACCGCCTCCAAGAATCCTTGTTGCCCGCCAATATTATTGCGTCGTCCCAAAGTCACGCCTGCATCCCGTAAATCTTCCGAATACATTTTGTAGATAGTATTGTATTTAATGGCCTTTCAGGAAGCCGAAAATCTGTCGGCTCTAAGGATAAGCAGATCAGGTTAAAACTTTATTGAGGCATCTGCAACGCGTGATCAAATCAAATCCAGCGTCGCAACTTTACTGTTTCAAAGTGGTAGCATAGTCCGTTAACTCATCTGGTATTTTTGTGTTACCGTTAAATACAGAATTAATGAAATGCATGTATAAATATGTTGATCCTTAACAGGAGTTCATAATTGACGAATTAACTGACACAATATCTATATGTTGCTTTTTCATTTGCCGGACTATAGCCTATCATCGTCTTATTGCTTGTTCGCACTTGGGCTAGTAGCTTAGTACAGAAGAAATTATTAGCAAATTTATATGTTTTTTTTCATAAAAAGTGCCACAAAAATATTCGATACCGTACGTCGATCCTATCGTTACGTGGCAGATTGAAACGAAGTTATTTGGTTTTTTTATAAGCTTTTATTTAGTTCTTTTTATCTGCATTACGTGTGCTATACTTCTGTCTAGATGTACCCGAAACCATAATAAATAAGTTAAGTAACGACTTCACATCAGGTTCAAACCTGAGCCTTGTCAAGTCAAAGCGGTCCAACCAGCTGTTGGACCCATTGGTCCATCCGACTTGGTTGCCACAAGGGTGAATTTCATTGCTTTCAAAAAGTTTGCGGCGTCATACG
>JAGVSQ010006229.1:0-10382 GCA_022683975.1 Rhyacophila evoluta
AAAATGCCAACAAAAATGAAATCCGACAAGGATTAGCCGCGAGGCGGTATACCACTTTTACCTATGCAGGGTCAAACCAAAGTTGACACTGAACTTTACGACAAGCTAATGTAATGTTGTGGAAGATTCATCTCAAAATATGAAGGCAACACTTCCTCACATAGTTAACTGTAAAAGAATGTTAAGAATCGTAGTATTGGAAATGATTACTACAATGTTAACGTGCTTTGATCGAATTGCCGGACAAGTTGACAGTTATTTTAGAGGTTAGAAAACTTCACAAACATCTTTACGGATACATATCAAATATGATAATAATTAGGAATATACAGCCATCACCTATCGCCGGGACTAATTGTTATAAAATATGAAGACTAGTACGACTGAGAGACGAAATATGACAGCAACACACACATGTCACCAAAAAACCTTCCACAGACATGTCAATAATAATCGGTTCCATCTACACAGAGACCATCGACGAACACAAGCAATAAAGTTTCAAAAATCTACCTGGGGGTTGCACAGAAAATTTTAAATCATTATTTATTCGTAATCGTAAAGGAGATCGCTACATCACCAAACCGTACCTTGCGTTTCTTTGAAATTGTGGACGCCATGATTGGGGCCAGAAACTGAAAGAGTGAAAGATCTGAAGTTGCTTACTGTCGCCGGAAATTGTACCGCTTTAAAGTTGTGTGTAAAAATATATTAATATTTGTTACAGTGTCAATTCTTTGTGTATACTTTATCATGAAGGTTTCAATAAAATAGATTTGCACAACTAAACTATTTATAAATTTTACGTCTGAGTATGGATGAACTAAATAATGGAATGTAAGCTTCTTTTGCTGAAAATTGGAAAAGGGGTAAACCCAATAGGGACTGGGCACAAATTTTTGAAAATGAACAAAAGTTTTTGATATCACAGCGGAAATAAATATTGTTTTTTGATCATTTATTTAACATCTAAAGGAATAATAATATGACAATATTTTGAAAAGTGTTTTTTTATTATTATTGTTTTCTCCTTGAAAAGCCTAACATATAATTAAATATTACCAGATTTTTAGTTAGATTGCACGCGGGAAAGAAAAATAATTGACCTTTTTGGTATTTATCTAAAATAAAAAAGCAGGAAACTGACAGCACTGACAACAGGGTTCATATAGTTTTAATTAAATAAGGATGGAAAAAATATTTAATGAGATTTTAATATGTAATCGTTTCAAAATACAATAATTTATTTTGAGATATTTAATATTTTTGATGATTTGCTTTATAGTCTAATATAGTATGAAACTTTTTGTTCCTCTTGATAAAATAGTTTTTGTTGATTTAGTCGAACTGGTGTAAATATAATAAGGTACAATGATATACTGATAACTAGTCACTTTTAAGTAACAATGCTAAGTATTCGTAAGAATATCATTTCAGCAATTATAGGTAAATTAAAACTCTACGCTACCAGCTGATTCTTTAATTATTTTTATGGCAACTTACAACCTACATAACATACTCTTGACAGCTTGATTCGTTCGGTGATCAGGCTGTTACGATAGGTAGGACAGTCTATCGAATGTCGAATACTTTACAAAAATATATGAAATTAAGATGATAGTTTCCTCAACACCTACGTGGCGTTTGCGTAAGTATAATGAGCTATATTACAGAATTATCGTTGTTTCCATTAATTTCAACTAGTACAGTTATTAACAAAAAATAAATAGGTAAACACGAATTCATATGTTGACACCAAACTTTTGAGTTCTTATAAATTATCTACTCATAATGAGATAATCTCTCAGCCAATTTCATTCGATTGCCATAAATAATCATTTTTTTGTTTTTACCGATGCATCCCAGTTTCAATTTGTTTTTGATTTTCTTATGGTCCAAAGTTCAATCTGCAAATCATTTTTTTTTCTTTGCTGGTGACCGTGATTATATTTTGATACAATACCGCTTTAAATTGTGGATTATTATTACCAAATCGTATCAGTTTAGGCCTATTGTTAAATACATTTATATTTATTTACTAATAATATATTTGCAGGAAGAGATTTATGTCTCTAAAATATTTTGAATCAACTTACAAACTAATTAAGAATTAACGAACGAAACCAGCTTTATTAATTGTAAACCACGTATATTTTTATTTCAAATTATTTAATGATGATCTTTAACAAGTTTCCACAATATCTCAATATCTCAATATTTTTATTATAATTGTAATAATATATTGTTTTTTTTAGATATCTTTATTTTCATATACCTACGTAACAAATCATAAAAATACAGTTAATTTTTTTTATCTTATTTACAAAAACTTGTTTACATTTTAACTATCTAATTTTAGATAATATTATTTCCGATCGGTTGTGTTAGGATAGTAGTGTATGTAATGCCTACTTGCTTTTTTTTGTTGCATAAAATAAATAAACTATATTTCAGTTATAATGATAATCAAGTAGAAAATTTCGTCATTTATATCATCAAAGACATTTATTACTCACAAATATATTTTTTTGTTTTCTTTATAAGAAAATGAATTAATAATTCAGTATTTCCGGCTGAAAGTGCTTGATAAAAATTTATATTAAATACAAATTAACTCAATTTTTTAAAAATAATTTCAATAATCACTATGTGTACAACTTAACGCACATTCTATGAAAAGGATGTACGCTGCAAATGCCAAATTAGTGTCTTAATTTAGCTTTTAAGTTTGAAAAGGAATTCCTCCACATCAATTTTATCGGTTTTTGTCAAATAACTTATTGTGTAACATGTACCATATTGGGTAAAAAAACAAAAGTTTTTGTATTTGTGCGCTTAAATGTTTTCTTTTTTTATATTCTGACTTTGACTCAAAATCATAAGAAAAACTTTTTTCTGTCTCTTGTAAAATTTGTTCTTTGTGGTTTACATCCTTTTTATTTTCCACGGTTGATATAAAATTGGAGAAGTGAATTATTAATAGAATAAAAATAATTCGATTCCACAACAAATAAATAATTATATAATAAATTTTATAACAATAAATTGATATACTTTCAGTGGTGGGTGGAGTGCGGCGCTATAGCAATAGCAATGCTCCCAAAATTACTACCCACTACACCATTCATCCAAGAGATCAGGATCCCAGATGGAAGGGTAAAACCATGTATTTTCATTTTCAAATATTTTTAAATTATGGTTGTATTATAGAGGTGATATTTAAACCTAAAATACGATTCATTTATTATTGTAGATATCAATATGGAGCGGTTTGTTGATGAGACAGACTTGTTGATTATTGGCGGCGGACCGGCTGGTCTGGCAGCCGCAATTAGGGCTAAACAAATTGCCGCTGAGAAAGAGCAGGTAAAGCTCATCATATGTTAGTGATTCAGTTTATACAATTTTTAAAATAGCATTCAATTACAATTCTAAGGAATTATAATTTTAAATTATTGTTATTTCAGTTAATAAACCATCATCAAAACTGTTAAAATGAATATTTTGAACTCACTTATGCTTGACTAACTTTATAGTTAGTATCATCATGGTGCAACAGCTCGGAAAGGCCGTAGTTTTCTCAAGTAAACTCATCTAGTGCTTTTTGTTTAGCTAGCTATAGCTGTTAAGCTATTTTAGATATTTCTTGAGATAGAAAAAAAGTATTTATGCTTTACTCTTATTATCATTTTTTTTTTTATTATTTGTGAATATTCAGTTTATAAAACTGTGAAAGATCTCCAACAAATGAATTCTGTTGCAGGAAATTCGTGTGGTAGTCCTAGAAAAAGCTGCAGAGGTTGGTGGGCATACTCTATCAGGTGCTGTCATTGATCCAAAAGGACTAACAGATTTAATTCCTGATTGGAAAGAAAAGGGTGCCCCTCTCAACACACCTGTCACAAAAGACAAAATGGCTTTCTTGACGGCTAACTCGAGGATAACGATTCCTATATTCCCCGGTAAGAAGTATAAGTCATAATACTACATTCCACTAGATTTAATGGAGTAAATGTTAAAACACTCAATAAACAATCGTTTTCTCACAATATTCATAAAAATATACTGATAAAAATTTGCTGAACATACATACCATTTATACTCTATTATCTTGCCTACAAGAAATAAGCTGCTTGCACATAGAGTTAATAGTAGCAAATCATAACACTTCTCAATAGAATCACCATGAACTTAAACTAATGTTTTTTTTATAAAATATGTGTCTTATTACATACGGCAATTTTAATCTTTCAAAGTGAAAAAATAGATCATAATGTTGTATATTTACTAGTACATAACTACATTAAAGAGCATGGTAAAAGTAATGACAAGCATCATGTTGGCAGCACTTAATATAACACTCACCTATACACTTGCATGGTTTGACGTTTCAAATGAAGCAAAATACGCACAAATCAGAACCCATCATTACCGCCAGATGCAACCTGTTAAGGTGACGTTTCAAATGCTTCGTGCGTAGGAAATCCCAAAATTCGTGTTACACTTTTGTTTGTATTTGCAATAAGATCGTTACTTGTTTATATTGTGCGTCTATTATCCATTTTATGAATATATTTCTTTCAAATAAAATATGCAAATGTATCGGTGAGTGTTATCGTAGTGCTACCAACTTACTCATGTTTCTTGTGAAGTGTTTTGTGACTAATTTCTTCCATGACGATTGTCGTTACTTTTACCTATTATATTACATTAAAGTTCTACAGTCAATGAATATATTCAATGGAATAATGTTTGATAAATGAGTTTTATTTGTCATTTTAGGTCTACCCATGTGGAATCACGGTAATTACATTGTTCGGTTAGGTCGTCTGGTGTCATGGCTTGGAGAGCAAGCCACTGAGGCGGGTGTTGAAATTTATACTGGGACTGCCGGCTCTGAGTTGCTTTTAAACAATGGAGTCATTGAGGGAGTGGCCACCGCCGATGTTGGCATTGCTAAGGATGGATCACCACGAGACTCTTTCGAACGTGGAATGGAACTTCGAGCCAAATGTACCATCTTCGCTGAAGGTATAACATATTTACTTGTCATATTAATATTATAATAGTTTGATAATATATCCAAGGTATTAATCAATGCACTTATAAATTTATTATATAATTCCTTATGGCAGGAATTATCAAAATGTGTGCTGCAGCACTCTGGGGTATCGTGGTATCATCACAGGGGTGCCGCAAAGTTTTTAGTAGCCCAAGCTAAAAAAAAACGAGCACAATGATTTTATTTATTCTTATATATTCTTAGTTATCTTCTAAGTAAGTATGAACTTAAATAGAGTAGGGCGCCGTGGGAAAATCTTATTTCAGAAAAGCTGCTGTGATCCAAAAAAGTTTGCAAAGCACTGCCTTATGGTATCTAAAATACCATAGATAATACAATAACCTACTGTAAAACAGAGATTATTGTATACTGTAATCGGTGGGTTATGATCAAATTTGCATGATGATATTTCACATACAATACATTTGTATTCTAAAGTACGAAGTTCAGCAAATGTCGTACAACCAATGCTCTTTCGAATATGTTTAATTTCTGTGTTGTTTTTTGCACTATCAAACTCCGAATCATTTTTACTACATTTAAATTCATGGTGATTAATCTTTATTTAATTAAATAGTGAAATTTTTTGGAAAATAGATTGCATATTTATCATCTCACTGCATATTTTGGATATTGCAGGATGCCACGGTCACCTAACAAAGCAAGTCATAAACAAACTGGGTCTTCGGGAATCCGCTGAAGCCCAGACGTATGGCTTAGGCCTGAAGGAGCTTTGGGAAGTGCTTCCTGAGAAGCATCAACCAGGATTGGTGGAACACACAGTCGGTTGGCCCCTGCCTAAGAATGTGTATGGTGGATCCTTTCTCTATCATTTGAGTGAACCTGATGGCAGCCCACTTGTGGCTGTTGGATTTGTGGTTGGATTAGATTATACCAATCCTTATCTCAGTCCTTTCAGAGAGTTTCAGAAGTTTAAGATGCACCCCCACATTCGGTCTACAATCGAAGGTACCAATAATAATAAATTAATTTGTTTATTTATCATGACAGCAATCTATTTTGTTGTCAAGAAGTTATATTATATTTTAGGGTAACTAGACAACTGCTACTTATTAGCAAATCGAGAAGATCGTAAACGGCAACTTGATGACTTCGGCTGCAATATGCCTTACGATATTTTGCCAGTCCATCAAATTGCTGCTTACGATCTTCTGCCGAAAAGGGCTCGATATTACTAGATCTCCCTGTATAATCTCAATCTGTAATTATCACATACTGTCATAATTGTATAGTGATTTTTTATAATAGTATTATTTTCTATCATGATTTCAGCTCAATAGTGATTTTATCATGAATATTTTAGGTGGTACCCGTGTAGCGTACGGAGCGAGGGCGTTGGCAGAAGGAGGTCTTCAGAGTCTTCCCAAGCTCACCTTCCCTGGAGGATGCCTAGTCGGAGATTCGGCTGGTCTACTCAATGTGCCCAAAATTAAAGGGACACACAATGCTATCAAGAGTGGTAAATATTGTTCATCAAACTCAATCACTTCAAAACTTGGACACATACAATTTCACATATTTTTTTAGCAATTATATATTGGCTGACGTTTAAATTATGTCCCTCATCTATCTTCATTCTTTACTATATATATATACCTGTCGGCATTATGTTATTTTAAATACGTTATTTTGACTAATACGAGTTCAGCACATAAGAATCTATGGTGCTTCAAATAATTTTGAATAGAGATTGAGTTTATCTCAAATTAGATAACCTCAAATAATATCAAAGGGGATTGGTATTGTCAACACATAGAAGTTGGTTTCCTATTCAAATTGCTCCATAATAACACCTGAGAAGGTTGTTGGTGGATATTTTAGTGTAAACATATTTTATGAATGCATTCCTAACCAATAAAACCAAATGAATAATACATATTATTGATTCCTCGCAGGTTCCTTAGCAGCAGAAGCAGCATGTGAAGTGATAGCATCAGGTGTTGCTGGCAGCGAGCCTGTAGCGTATGAAAGCAACTTACGTGAATCTTGGGTGTGGCGAGAATTAAAAGCTGTTCGAAACATCCGTCCATCTTTCCACTCTCCTCTTGGCCTCTATGGAGGATTTGCTTATTCTGCTCTTTCAACTTTACTCGGTGGTCGTGAACCCTGGACCCTCAAACACGGAGGTGTGTACTTAACATATGACTGATCGATTACTGACAAATGATGCTGCAACTATTGTCAATCAAACTTCATTAATTATGTATATATCTCAAATGCCACTAGTTTTATTCACAA
The DNA here is from genome assembly GCA_022683975.1 of Rhyacophila evoluta. Classification (NCBI taxonomy): domain Eukaryota; kingdom Metazoa; phylum Arthropoda; class Insecta; order Trichoptera; family Rhyacophilidae; genus Rhyacophila; species Rhyacophila evoluta. Next base: position 7,322 of record JAGVSQ010006229.1, read on the forward strand.
CTATTGTATCGAGCATACCAACTTATAAATCAAAGTTCAAGGCAAATATTGCTAATGTTTAAATAGTTGCTTTCATACATTATCAAAGCAGATATAAAATGGACATTAAAGATAAATAAAATAACTTTAGTATACTCTCATCTGCAGATAACAATACAATATTGACAAGGGCTCTTTGGCAATGATAGAAAGTTGTCAAAAGTAGTTTACATTCTCAGTAATAGGAAGTTTTATTGAAGAGAGTTTAGCCACAGGGTAAGCTTTTGTGTTTATTAAAACATATTGTAAATTAATAAAATAAATAAATGTTACTTAATGTTTAATATAGGTAGTGACTCATCTCGATTGAAACCAGCAGCTGAATGTTCTCCAATTGAATATCCCAAGCCTGATGGAAAAATATCCTTTGATTTGCTGTCTTCTGTTGCTCTCACAGGTCATTACAGAACTGTTTCATTATTTAAACTACCAGTACTATGATAATTACAGTGTATTGATTTATGTTGTGAGTGTTGAAGATCACTTTATCATTCTTTTATGATCATTTGTTTATCAGAAAATTTCCTTTAAGTGAATTTGCGACAACACGAAAATAAAGACAATAAAATTCATAGTAATGATGTAATTATCAAAGATTGCCAAGTTTTAAATTTTCTATGATCACTGTTTCATTAAATTTCAGCAAGTATATAAATTTTAGTTTCCCTAATTTATATCAAAACTATTTTTGAATTTATTTATTACAGGTACAAATCATGAATCAGATCAACCTGCCCATCTTACTCTTAAAAATGACAGCATTCCAGTAGACAAAAATTTAGCCATTTATGATGGCCCTGAAGCAAGATTTTGTCCTGCAGGTTTGACAACTCTTACAATTTATGCGATTTTATAAATGAATTATTTTTTTCTTATCATACCTATTTTGCCATAACCAAGTTACTCTACTGATACATTTTGGAATCCCAGTTTGACTATGCAAATACATTTATGCTTGAAACTTTAAAAAAACGCAATGTATGTAAAAGTAAAATGTATTTCTGTCCTATAACATTTCAATTAAAACTACTTTTGCCATTACATCGTAAGTGGGGCATGAAAAACTGGATTGAAACAAAGTGAAAATCTGATTTTGGGTAGAATGGATATTAACCATTTGCTCAACATTGCATTAATTGGGTTGGCAATTTTGCTAATATATTCATATCACATGCCCACAATCATGCATCTTTGAAAAATCCAGTTGAGAGAATGTTACTTTATTATATTTCTAAAATGACCTTAATTATACAGGAGTATATGAGTACGTCCCATTGGAGCACGGTGAAGGCCAGCGATTGCAGATAAATGCACAAAATTGTATCCAATGCAAGACTTGCGACATCAAAGATCCATCGCAAAACATCAATTGGGTCACTCCTGAGGGAGGTGGAGGACCTAACTACAATGGAATGTAATTTTTCAAAGCAGCTTATAATAATTACAGATTATTAAATAAATTTGTCCATACTGTAGTCCTAAAGATATTTTTAATACAAATTACTAACAATAATAAATGTTTCAAAAATACCCTTTAAATGGTTCTTGCTTTTTAACAGACATAAGGTTTATTAACAAAACATTATCATTTGTTATAGCGGAACTGAATGTTTCCTTTGCCTGAATTTTACCTGTTATTTATTTCATAACTTTGAATTGTAAATATTATCACTTCATTTTTAAAATGTTTGTACAGAACATGTTTTTTTTTTGTTTTATAAAATAAATAATATTTTTATAAACTTTCTTGTGTTTTATTTATTAATATTTTGCTATGGTGGAATATGGTGAAAATTTGAAGTTTTCTTTTCACCTATCATATTTTTTTCACTGATTAATGGTTAAAGGAGGTAAACAACAAAAAATGCAATTTTAATTTTCGAAAATTACACAGTGTACTCTTGAATATCCTGCTGCAGATTATTTATAATATTGAAATAAATTTATTAAAAATTTTGCTATCATGATTGAAAAATATCCTTAATTTTAAAATTAATGTCTAAGCACAAAAAAAAGAAATATTGTAATTGTATAGTTCGATTTATGTGAAAAAAATAAACACAAGACAGCTAAAAAAAAAACAAATTATTAATTCTGTTGAACAAATTATACGATATTACTTCAAGCAAAAGCTGAAAAAACCAGAAATTATAAATTTAGTAATACTAATTTACATTACAAGCAAAATAAATTTACTTAAGAAAATTAAAGTAAAATATTATCAAAAAAATTCAATACTTCATATGGTAGTTATCTGTGTTTTATCATCCTTTCCCCAGGGCCATGTGGTAAATTTTCCCCGTATGATACAGGTCTTTAAAATGCCCTCTCATGCCCCGAAATTACGTCTATCTGGTTTGCTATTTTTTATTTTAGGTCTCGCGTTAAATAAATGTCTCCATTTTCCGTGACGGCGTTCTCACATGGTTCGTACGTTAGGAGCATTTGTATTGGTTTCACCACTTTTGCCGCCCCTTACATGATGCCGCTTGAAAGGACCGCGTTTTTGCTTACTAGCACGCCTTGGCCCTGTCTATCCCTTCCTCTCCAACATTACACCGGATAATCGAGAGTACACTGTACCAACATTTGCTATCAATAATAATTATTATGCACCCATTATCAGACACAATACGATAATGCCTTGTAATTTTTCATATTACTAATAAAAATTATTATAAAATTAGTGGAAATTTTTATAATATTATTTGTTTATGGCAATTTCAAAGAGTTGCTGTCATCACGCAAATCACAAAATTATTGTGTCATTCAGTGGACTTCTCTAGAACCGGCAGGTTTTCAATAAATATTTCGTATTTTGCATTGTTTATGTCATTCAAAAAGCGTACATCACCATAAGGAGAAAATAGTCATGGAATTTCCAGATTTAGGAAAAAACTGCTCTGAAAGCACTTGCAATAAACTAGGTAACCTTTCGAACAACCATGATATCAATGCCAAATTAAATATTTCTGATAACAAATAATTGATAACAATTTTTTTTTGTTTTAGATTTTCTTCC
>JAGVSQ010006230.1:0-16638 GCA_022683975.1 Rhyacophila evoluta
AATATGTTTATTTTTGCAAACGTTAAGCGCATTTTGCGAATTTGCCAAAAGTAGCTCGCAGATTAAGTGTTGATGCAGTCTTTCTTCCATCGCTATAGGTCACGTAACTGCATAGATTTAAGTTTTCGGTATCCGTGATCCGTGTTTTTCCTCTACATTTTTTTCGAGACATCAAAAATAGCAGTACGAATTGATATCGATTAATTAAAATTAATACTACCCAAAAAGTCTGACGCTTGTAGAATGTGTAAATAACACGTGGCTTCGTAATAAATTATAATCTTTTTCTATCATATTGTAGCTTTTATCGTATATTACGTTACTTATCTTTTGTATACAAAGAAATCACGGCCAGTGCAAAAAAACGACTGATATATTTTTACTTCGGCGCCGTGAATATTTATTACTGACGCACATACAGCGCCCGTAGCGTTCCGGTTGTAAAGCAATAAATTTAATAGCACTTTTCTTTCATTTCAGTTGCCTCTCCTGGCCGTGTGATGGTCCTCAACGACGGCGGAGTGACGGGGGTGGGTGGTACGGGTGTGAGCGGCGGAGTGGACGTCGGCGACGGCGGCGGGCTCATAGCGCCGCGACGCCTCGTCAACCCCTGCCTCGAAAGCACCCCTAGGCAGGACCTGCATAGAGAACTCATGTTCAACCAGAAAATGTAAGGTTTTATATATCTGCCACTTAGTAGCGTGCGAAGATACTTTTAAGTGTAAAATAAAATACTTGCGCTTAATGAAATAATGGATTATCTGGTTTCTAGTTTTTTTTAGGTCTCGCCCTATCTTTAGATTTAATTTCAGAATTCGCTGCATTCCGTATTTCTTTTTACAATCCCCATTCCCCACGTATCCTACTTCAAATGCATTTTTTTTTACATTTCTCTTTTTACGGGATTTAAAAATTTATGTCACCAAATTCATTAAATGAATAAATTTGCTGACATAAATTATATCGATTTCACATAAATCTTCAATATATCCATTACATAAAAAAATATAAGATATATTTGAATTCAAGTTTGAAAAAATGTAAGATGGTCGATTTTTAACAATTACTGTAATATCATGGAGCATAACACTAGAGCAATTTCTTTTGGCAGTAAAAGACAACTGAGGTAGATTTAATGTTCATCTTGCTTTTTTTAAATTTAGTAAGTGGTTAAAATAATATAATGGCCATTAAATGGATAATAACCTAAAACTGGTTAAATTTAAGAACTATAGACCATCAGGAGAAGTAATCACCCAAAGATGTTTTATTCTTTAGTTATATTATTTTTCTTAACCATTTATTTCTTAGTTTTACTGACATGAAATTTTTTTTTGTTTCAGTGGAAAGAATGTTCTGAACCAGAAAAGTGAATTAGAGAAAGCCCTTTCAAAACACAAGGAAAAGCAAAGTATCAAACACGAAAAGGATCACAATGAAACTCCAGGTATATCCTTCAAAATATTTAATTCATTCATAATAATGCTTATTCATTGAATATATAATAGCAGAAAGGTGAATTATCACGATCATTCCGAAATGGAGTATAGGAACATTTACAGTTTTGAGATGTGATTATTTTTCATGTGCAGTGATTGTATTCACACAACCTACTGAGGGCATCCATATCTTGGATTTCAAACGCACATTAAAACCTGTACAATAATCGCATAATACAATTATTGAATATAGCTGCTGTGAATATAATCCCATAAGAATCAGTGTGGGATTAATGAGTTTTTTTGATATTCCTGTGACTAGTGTTTTCAAAAAGAAGGTTATTGTTAATAACATTGCTTATAATTTTGCTATTTTTTTTATTACAGAACTTGAGAGAGCTATTGCAGAAAGAGCGAGACGTTTAGAAGAATCAATGAATAATAAGAATGGGGGTGAAAAAATTGAAGAAGCAGCCTGTAATCCGCACTACATAGAAGCCCGTGCCCGTTTGAGACATGCTAAGTAATCGTACACTATTTATTATATAACGAGGGCCGACCCATCGGCCTGACAAAATGCAGCTGTATGATGCATTTCAAACAAAGAGATATAACCCTTGCTGTGATGGCAGAAGCTTGTGTTCATTACGCTTTGGATTATGAGAGTGGACGAATTTTTGTTTAGCATGTCAATCATCAAAACACTAGTTGTTTAATCCATTGTGTTGTTGAAATTGTATTTATAAAATTTATTGAAGTCTCGCCACATATTAAGTATTGGTTCAATTGCACACTCGTGCAATCAAATTATATTTGTCAGCAAAATTGTATTTGTAGATTTTTAAAAATGAAACCATTTACAAAAACTCAATTGTATTAATTTATTTGATTCTCTGTAATTCTGTATTTACATCATTATCATTAAATTTTGAAAAACAAATTTATCAATTTCGAGCACAATTTTGTTTTAAAATTTATATTAAATTTTGTTTTATGCATATGTGTAATGTTAATGTATAAATTTAATGTTACAATAGTCTTTAACAAATGTTTATCTACATTTATTATTTATTGTGTGTAGATAGGTACGCTTACAAAAACCTTAATCCTAAAGCTCGGCAACTCTGAAAATTAAATTAAGTCTTAGTCAAAAAATATTCACCACTTGACTGGCATTCTTTTTAAAAATCTGCTACAAAAATAATACAAACTAAATATTTCTGCTTCCACATTAATATATATTTTTTTAGTTACACAATTACATAGTTTTAACTATGAAAATATGAATCTTAAAATTTTAATTAGGTTATTATTATTTTTAAATAATTCTTTGCTTATTTTTATTAAAATGTAATTATAAATTTATTTGTAGAGTAGTTAAAAATATTTTTAACAACATAATACTGTTCAAATATTGACAGCTGATTCAGAGGAAAGATGGAGTATTTAAAAATTTGTGCCATCGTAATTGATCAGAAATGTACTATTAAAAAAATAACCCATAAATATTAATTACTATTGTAAAGAAGAAGCAGTTTAGTTTTTTCTATGTATCTATGCTTTTCTTTTCAAATTTTACTTTAAGTTTATATTATTTCACAGTATACAGTTTTTATACATAACTGTTCTGACACATTCATTTTAACCTTATAAATGCCCAATAATGCTAATCTACAACTTCAATTATAGAAGGGCAAACATGGAAGTCATGCATTTGAAACAATTGGATAATGAAGTGATTTAATAGAAAAAAGATATACCATACCGTAAATATGGAGGAATATTGACCGTTCTGTACCCAAGTAATGTTACATTGAAAATATTATGAAAACAAACATTTTTGGAAATTGTTAGTATCTAAAATGAGTAATGCAGAATGGTAAAATATTAACCTTTCTTTATTTAAACTGTGTGAATCGGCCTAGTTTTGATTAAAAAACATGTTCATTAGTTCAAAAATCGTTTAAATCTAGTAATATAATATCATGATAATATATCATTCATCCGTTACAAAAAATAATCCAATAATGGGATTTTAAAATAATCTGTAGCTCAATCTAATAATTGTCATTGTTATGTAAAAGAAATGTAATATTTGTCATTTTCAATGTAAAGTATCTTTATAAAATAACATACATCCCAAAACTACTTCACTAGAAACAATAAATAATAATTATTAACATAGATGGTATTATATTAATGCAGAAGGCATTCAATATTGTAATGTTATAGAAATGTTTATTGGATATTGTAGTACTCTATTTATCACAGTTATAATAAAAATGTTCAAAAGCAATCGAATTTGACATTACTATTCTTCTCGTAATGCTCATTCACTGGTATCTATGAATGTCATTTTTGAAAATCATTCAATATATATTTTTACAAGTCAAACAATTCAGGTGTCTCTAGTGTAGATTTGTATCAATATTAAGCACTCTATTTTTGTAACTCCAGTATTCAAGGATATACACTCTTTTATTAAAAATGTTCACAGAGTAAGTAGATGACCCTCAACTCGGTCCATTATTAGATTGTGTGATTTGACTGAAAAATGTGATTTGAAAAATCAATGATGATTTTGTAACTGGCATTTTTACTAAAGTGTTTAAGGGCGTACTGTATAGACTTAGAAGATAGTTAGCATTCGACATCTTGTCATTGAAACAAATCATTTAAATTATGTGGTCTTGGAATAGTTACCTAATGAAACTTATATCCTTAGAAAGGTTTTTATTGAACATTAAATAAGAAATAAAGTTAGATTATGGACCTATAAAGTATTCATCAATTTTAATAACACTGTTCACACTTATATATAAATAGCATTTAAAGACAATAGTTTCTTCTAAACTTAAATGATTATTATTGTTGTATATTTAAACATCGAAATATTCTTATATTTTAACACTACTTATTTGCAACATGCCCCTGTTTACTATTGTCGTTAAACAACCATAAAAATGTGTGTAAATTAATTTTTATTTTGATTTATTTTTATTAGAAACATTACGATATGTTGTGTCCCCTAATGAGAGCTTACGATTAATTCGGATTAAAGGAGCAATATATCTGTCAATGTATTGTAATAAAGAATACCAATGTAAATTAACCGGAACGACTGAACTGTATAACTGATAATGGAATATCACTTTATTGTGAATTCATGTTCATATTATTATCAAGTGACCTTTGAATTCCAAATGAATGTAAATAACTATCAATGGAAATTGATAATCGCTTATTTGCAACATAATATCGTTACTAAAGAGTTTATCTTTCCTTTCAAATTCTCGTCGAAGTTTTTTTCTCGAAGAGTTTTAATACAAACTGATAATGACATATTTCAGTTATTCTGTGATGCTGAGAAAGAAGGTAGTATGTGGCATTGTTATCGTTTTCAGAAAAACACAATTGACAGTATTGAAATATATTTCCTCGTGTGTATAAACATTTTCATGTGCAATAATTGATAAAAGACATTAAGAAAATGATAACATATGAAATAACAGAAGAAATTTATTATAGAATGGGTGACTGATTATACTGAATTATAATTCTATAGGTTTTGCAGATAGCTTGATTGTCTCATTTTCCATCAATTACCTCGACATCTCGATAATCATGTGATATCCGAAATATCTATCAACAAAAAAAAATGACCCATACAATTATAATTCAAGTGTTATCAAATGATTTACTAATTCAATTAATATGATGGATATATTTCAGTAATTTAAATATGACATTTATCTCAATGACAATATCACATACTCATCACTATCTAAGGATGACAGAATATAAAAAATATCGCACTTTATTTGCCAATCGACTATAAATAAATTATACCAAAGAAAATTTCTGGCATTCATTCATAGTTTATATTATATAATATGGTCACAGTTTAAAATTTTCAAATAGTCTAAGTTGACAATATTTCCAGATTGTAAAAATGTATCTAAAATATTACAGTGTGTTGATTGACTTGTATTTAAAATGTTTGTGTCATTGGTTGCTTTTATATTTGTACGGATTTTGGCAAGCTGAGTATATTAAATTGTAATATACCGACAATGTAAACCTGTACCTGAAGGCTTAAAAACAATCTCCGAAAACTTTACGCAACGCTGACAGATTCGATTTCACAAAAATCTGTGTATTGATATAGATTTAAGAGTTGCTTGTAATCGAATAAAATAAACCCCTGATTATGAATATTATATTTCTGTTTTATTCAAATGATAAACCTCATTTTCTCCAACACCACAGCTCATGACAATACAAAGAAAATGAAATATTTCAGTAATGTGACAGTTTTCAATGTAAAATCTTTGTACAATCATTGATAAAATTTAATTAAGTAGAATTTAGTGGGTTGCTTCTCAATATGAGAGCTCTAGAAATATGTTTCGATAATAACAATATTTAGGTTACAATATTTGCTACTTCTCATGATGGGACTAAATTATCTTTCTTTTCAATGATGCCAAATAATAAAAACCTATTATTCGAGAAAAAATATCTCTACCGTATCCTCTCCTTATGTGAAGCACAGTCGGAAAAAGAGACCAGCAGCATTCAAGCTCTCCAAAAGCAGTTCCAGTAGTGCTGCATGACTTTTAACATGACGGACATTATATGATGTTACGTAATGTATAACCACTTGATATTTTTGCCCGACTGTGACACGGGCACGGAGATTGTTTATATATTGATAGGCCCAAGTCTTGTTTGGGCAAATCTTGTTTCGACTTGGAAGTGTTTTCCTCAAGCTATTTCCAGCATAAATTACACTTAAACATTTGTTACCAAGTAACAATTTTCTAATTAACTGTAAAAATCTGGCAAGTTTTGGACATTCTTTTCACCAAAATCCAACTGTTAAGTGGTTAATATGCTGATGGTGCTGTCATACTCAACGAATCCATCTCTGGAAAAAAATATAATCTATGATAATGATGGAAATCGTGATACAGATTCAAAATGTTCTATTGAATTATAAAATATTTAATTGGAAACAATTATTCCATTAGTTAGTATTTATTATAAAAAAATAATTAGCGACATCTATAAAAAAGTTACCATACTAAGTCTTAAATGTTGGTAATAATCGAAAATCAAAAGATTTCTTTTTCAATTATCAATAGAGTAGGTAAGAAAGATTTTTTACCCCAATATTAAACCGATAGCTTTCAATAAAAAGACGGTAGAGCTTATTATTCGAAAGAATGAGACTGAATAAGCTTTTATTAAATATTTACGGAATGCATGGGTTTATTTTTTATAAGCTCTTATTTATTATAAATTAAATTTGATATTTCTTAAAAAAAATTCAAATAAACATAATTTAGTCATTGATTTAGCATTTATTTCGTGAAATTTCATTTTACAATAGATCAATAACCGTTTTATAATTATACGTCTTCATACTATAATTAGTTTTGGTGATAGCTATTTCGAATGCGATAATATCTCATCAAAAAATATCACATAGGCAGATGGTGGATATGCCCAAAGAAAATAATTATGGAATCAACTTATTCTTCTTACGTCTAATCTAAATATACGTCTTAATTAATTTATGACTATGAAAATAAATACTCATAATTATATTATTATTTAGTTGATAATGAGTATTGGTTAATTGTAAATTTACTGCAATTAATATTAGAAATGTAGTCATTTCGAAGTTGAAACTCAGTACATTTTAAACAACAGAACATTATTCTGTCATCCGTGAGTGTGTGAATTTGCAGATATTACACGAAATACGATACTTACCTGTAACCGCCGATAATAGTATGAAATTTCTAGAGCATTTCATTTATATGAAGTAGGTTAACAAATCAATACACATCATTGACGCCGAGAAACAATGATAGCAAAGAAAGTAACGAGAAAAATGCGTCGATCAGAAAAATCGCACAGCTTTTGCTTACTTGCATAAATACGTTATTAATTTCTATCGTTACAAACTAACCGCAAAAGTTCGCACGCAATATGTCAGCTGCTTTAGAATATTATTTATATACGTTGTGAATATGAGAATGCGGATTAAATTTTTATATATCATCCATCAGCATTATAATGTCGTATTAATTATTTAAAGATTACTAAAAGACACGCATTTCAGAGCTGTAACACCACGGTACTTGACTCAAATGAAAGCATTACGATAATAGATTTTAGATTTTATGCGTCCGTGACTGTAACGTCATTGTCAAGTACTTTTGGAGATATTTTTTCATTTGTTCTTCATTATTCTTTTGTTTCTTGAAAATTCATTTCATTTTTTTACATTCAGTTCTCCGTCATCAATGCGAGCCTCAAAACACACAAATAACACGAATCAGCATTAAACCAAAAGGTTAATACAAACATATACAATCTCCAATGAGAATAAAAACATCTATCGGGACACTGCAGGTGCTTTCGTGAAAGCCGTTAAGGTTATTTTCACCACAGTATACAAAGTAAAATGAAGTTGTTGACTGGAAGCATCTACTACTAAAATCATATAGATTAATTCAGTATTTTTTTAATACCATATTTGCTCCCAACGTGGAGTATATGGATCTCCGGAATGCGAAGACGTCTTGACATATTATTTTTCACAAGAATTCTTTGTCGGAAAATTGATCAACGCAATGGGCATCCATTTTTGGATTTTTAAATCCGACAGATGGGGAATCCAGCCCGCATTCCCCGGATTGCTAGGCGCGCATTTATCAATATTATAACCATTTTGCATACGCTTTCGTATATTATGGTTGTTATTGTATATATTTTATTTCGGCTTTTCTGATAACAATAAACTATTGCAATATTTTGATCTCCCGATTTTAGAGCGAAAAATATAAAATTAATGAAACTTAATAGTTTAAAAAAATCAATGATTAGATGTATAAAACAACCGACAATTTATCGCACTATTATTCCTCATTGCTAAACTTGATCTAATATTATAAATCTAACAATTTAAATATATACATATTCGCTCAAAACCTTATACGGTTCCCATACTTTTTATGTAGTTTTTTAACATTTGTGTAGACAGGAAATTAACAGTGTCAGGCCATAGGTTGGATACGCTCTTGTCTAACAAGTTTTTAAACCATATGTTTACAATTACTTCACTGATTTATAAGGATGTTCAGGAGCGCGATGCACAATCTGGACTTTGGGATGATGCAGTTCTAATAATAACATAATTTTGTATTATCCCATAATATTATAATATTATTCATAACATATTATTAGCCAGAGCCATTAGATTTAAGACGTCTTTTAAAAAGAGAATTATTTAAATATTTAGAAAATTTTGTATTGTTTATTACTAATCTATCAACAAAACATTTAAGCACCGATTTTCAAGTTTTTCGTTATTTTTCTCTCACGTCAAAAAATGAGCAATTAAAATTCCATTTTGTCTCTACGCAGATTGGCAAAGATGCAAAATTATTGTTTTTATCTTCATTTAAACGTTTAACAGTGCCTACTTTTTCGGCTAGTCGAGTATTTAAAAATGCATTGACAATTTCACTTTCTGCACAACAAGTTCAAGACTAATGATATAATTTCCAAAATATTTTTTTGTTTCTGGCAACACAAATACTTTAATTCATATTTAATATCTTAGACAAGAATTTTATAAACGCAATCTTGTTTATCCTAATGATGAGTTCATTTATTTAACAAATCCATGTAATTTAAACAATGATGGTGGGAGTTTTTTACAACTTTTAACTAAAGATAGTTAATTCTTAAATTTTACTTTTCTTTAGATACTGTCCGCTGCGACAATGATATTCATATGTTTAATTGATTCGAATTATAAAATACTTACTAAAATTGTATTTTCTGACAGTTGTTATTTTATTGTACAATGTTTCACACTAATTCGTATTACCGATGCCCTTTTCAGTTTTTATCATAAAAAAATAATAGTGTCATATCTTTCGATCCAATATGAGTCTCTTCTATCACCTGTGTGAATATAAAATAATATTGCGGGCTTAACTACAGTCTAAAATATACATGGAAAGTATTTAATTACCTATAACTTTATTATTGAATGTATAAATTTAACTAAAGGTATTTTTTTAATGGTGTAAATACGTAGACCATAATTAAGACAATATTATAAATATTATTTTTCGTTTTCGTCTATTTCTAATGGGAGCATGTGGACGCCACATTTATTTATAGTATTTAGCAGCTTTCCAGGACACCGAAAATCAGTGGTTTTGAAGAATATGTAGGTTAGGTCAACTCTCTTGAGGTGTTATATTATATATTATTATAACCTCCTAATAAGTAGATTATATTTACAATTATTGATCTTTGCTGAAAATACACATTCTTACAATCATAGCGCAGCGATCTATGTTTTTATTCGAACACCGTCCAATAAAATGAACCGATGATTTTTTACTTTGGCATGGCTTAACAATTTAAAAATCTCCTGATAGAAACATAATTTCAACATACAAATGATATTAAATACGGTGAATTTTATAAATATATTGTAAACTAGAAAATTATAGTACACTTTCAATCATTCAAGCTTGAAAAAATACTATAATGAATTATTGTCACCAAAGAAATACAGTAAGCAGGCACGTTTATTATCTAGTAGTGACACTGAAAAACCAAATAATTATGTTACTAAATTTGACAAATTAAATATATCGTAAAAGTAATGCATATATGATGTGAAATTTTGAGAAACAATTAGGTGAATTAGATAAGAACCCATCTAACATTTTTATTTGAACACCTTAACTGTTTTGCATGGGTCTTTTGGAACATATCCTCGTGTAGAATGAGAATCGGGTGTGTTCTTTCTTTTATTATAAATTCTTTAAAATATTTTAATCTGCGAAGCTGATAATGATATTGATACAGGTGTATAAAAAATATCTAAAGGAGTATGAGTGTCTTTATTGCCATTCGAATAATATTTATATTTATAACCGTTCTTAGTTTATTTTAGCGAATTTTTAAAAAAATGTGTGTTGTTTACTTAATTAATTAAAAGGTGAATATTTTAATGACAGTTGAAGTCAAGTGAACCAGGATCTAGAATTAATTACATTTTCGAATTGTCATCCGGGTGATTTAAAATTTACCTCCGGGTAGAATGTTACATTCTTGGCTTCTACCTCACGTAATACCTCAATTGACACTGTATCACATTCCAAAAACAGCTTCTGTGTTATTTTAGCACCAATAAAATAATACAAAGTCAAAAATTTTAATAAATTTCGCCAACGATTGACGTAAAAGTCAGCTTAAAAATTAAGTCACATTTTTACTGTAATCTGTTATTTATTTGACGATTTCGACCGCTTCATATACCGAATGATTTAGAAAGTGGAATGTTTCCCAAAAATGTTATAATCCCGGATATTCATACGCTGATTCTTTGTTCTCAAAGTTTTCACATTCAAATTTTATCATAATAGTTTGAAAAATTACAAAAAATCGTCAATTTAAGCCCTGATACCCAGGATCGTGTAATAGATTTTCTCAACATAATGCAAGACTTCAAAATGCCGCCTCTCTCGCGCCCCGAAATCACGTCCATCAGGTGTCTTATTTTTTGCAATTGCAAATTCTCTATTTTTGCAAATTTGTATTTTCGATTATGGCGCCTCTTACATGACGCCGCCTGAGGTGTCTATGTCTTTGCCTCATAACACGCCATGGCCCTGCTGATACGACCGATGATGAAAAAATGGCAACCCTCAAATTTTGGATAAAAATAAGATTTTTTTCTTATTTTTACAGTTTGTATTTTTAATTTTGAAGGATATTTCAGTCATAAAATCTTCATCTAATGCATTTATATTAATCTTTGAAATAATCTAATGCTAAGGTAATGACGCTCAATACATTTATATCAAATATAAAACTGTAGCAATAACTATTAAAAAAAAATCTATTTTTAAAACTTTTAACATATTAATGACAACACATATCTATATAATTTATCCGTTTTCTCATTGAAACAAGCAGTTGCACATTCTCACGGAAGTATATACAGTAATTAAGAAAAAATTGTTGCATATTTTGTTTTGCACTTTTTTCACAAAGTTTTCGTGTCATATTCAGACAGATGTCTGCGCGGGAATCGAGCCGCTCTCCTCGGATGAGCAGGCAAGCATTCGCGAAGAAATTTTCTCCGCGTCATCTCGTCTTCCCTCTTTCATATAAGTGGTCTTCCATTGCCACTTTCTACCCGCTGTCAACATCTAAGCTAGTTCTCGCTCGATATCCAAATAGACGTGTTGTGTACTAAGCAGCCCTCAAATTATTTACAACTTTATTATAATATAACTCATACTGTATCAGTGAACATTATAAATTGTAATTCGAGATAGCGCGTAGAGTATGTGTAGAAAATGAACTAAATATAAGCTTCATATGATTAAATTATTGCGTTAAAAATATTTTCACAATGAAAAACTTTAAAGTGCTCTCAATCAGTCTGACTTTATATTTTCTTGGCATCTGCTTTTTAAATGAAATTAGTTGTCAAAATGTGACTGTAAAAAGTATAATACAAAATAGAGTGATTCAAAATACAGGTCGATTGAGTCGTGATACTAAACAATTAATTATAAATGGCAACATTGACTTAGAAAATAATTCAAATACACGTACCAAAAATGTTGATTCTTCGTTGTCAAGATCTTTAAGGATGAAACGTCCGAGCAGACCGTCGAATTTGAAAGAAAATAGACATGTCATCCATAAAAGGAAAGGTTACGTTGACTTTGAAGATGCGTTCGGTCAAAAAAAGTCCAGGTATAATGACGACAGTCAAGACCATAAACAACAAGTAACAGGATTTGAACACTACTTCACGCACCCCAGCGGTAAAGATGAAAAAACATATAACCAAGACGATATAGACGACGTTTACTTGAACGGCAATCACGAATATAAAAAACTCGTAAAAAATTACAATAAACAAATAATTTTCCATCCTGAATCTGGTTCAACGTATACCGGGGGTGATGTTAGTAATATTAAAGGTGGAAATATATTTGGGACACCTGGAAAAGGACAAAAAACGCTGCATTCTTTCACTAGTATTAGCAGTTTTGCTAAGGATCTCGAAAGCGATGAAGATGATTACAAAACTCTCATCGATTATGGCAAAAAGCCATTCGGTTTCAGTAAATCAAGCGGATTTGAAAGCTTGAAGAATAGCTACGGTGATTTAATTGGTGATGGAGGAGGTTGGAGACCAGAAAAGAATTCTGACTCCGTTTTTAAACAAGAAGAGTCTTACGGAAATAAATTTGGTTTTAAACCAATGATTCCTGATTCAGAAAAGTATTACAATTTAGACACTGAAAGTTTTCCAACAACTGCGACCCCTTATCAATCTTACAGCACATCATACCCACTGAAAAGTTATGCTAGTAAATTTAATTTCGATTCGAAGCCTTTTCCAGATATTGAACCAACTAAATACAGTACGCCATACAATTTTGGTAAATATTCTCAAAAAAACACTGGGTTTGGCTCAGAATATGACACGAAAGCAAATCCTTCGGGTACTTCCTCATCATCCATAGAAATTCACGCGAATAAGGGAAGTAACCCTGATTTTGAAAAGGCATTTTACAATTTAAACAAACCGTCTTCAAATTATGGATCAAGTTTTAATTTCGGAGATGTTCGACCATCTGCAGCAAGTTCTGCATCAAACACTAATTTTGCATACAATAAAGGTTACGCATCAACATTCGACTACCAACCAACTTACGGGTTGCAAGGCTTAAGCACCGCTGCATCTATTCTGAAGAACTATGACTTCAATAAATATAGTAATTATCCGTCATTCCAGAAGGATGCCCAATATCCTGGACCCCGCCCTTCAGTAAGTTTCCATTTCATAACACTATTTTAACAGATTCATCAATTTATGTTATACTTCATAGTCTCATAATCGTTTGTGATTTCTATTTACAAATTCATTATTAATGAACGGAGTTTCACATTTTGAGATCTCTAACCCGTATTTGTCGATTTTCAATATGGAGATAGGCGAAATCCAGGTTGCAAATATCAATCCACGTGAAAGTTTGCGACGATTTCTATATTCATATCAGATGTCATTAGTTGTTTTTTTATTATATTATTTTTTTCTTAAGTTTTTGGTTCTACCACAATTGTTTTAGTTGAAAAAAAACATTAGTTTAAGCAAACAACTCTGATTATTTGAAGAATTTTACTCGTGAGTTAAAATATTATTCCATTTTTTGTGACACGTTTTTTTATCGTAATAGCTAATTAATAAACGCACTTCACAGTAGTGTTCACGGCGTCATATTCTACTCTGTATAAAAATTTTTTTTTTACTGAAACTTGCTCGGAAATACCAGATGCTCAATAAATTAAACGTATCAATCAATATTCATGTAAAAAATTAACAAGATAACACATCGAAATGCTCCACGTCCATATCAAAACTGTTCAAAAATATAATGCAATTGAGAATTTTTAAATTATCAGTATTTAAATAAAATTGACAAGCTATGTTAAATCTTTAAATTTATAAATTGGACACCATCTTGATATATTTCCATCTTCGACAAGTTTTTGTCATTTTTACAGTCTATTTATAGATGACGTGTAGTATACTTCAACTGCGGTATTAAATTGATCTCATTTTTAAAATCTATTTAATTAATTAGAAATCGAAATCAAAAGTCATGTACTGCGGATGTTTATGAAGAAAATGTTAGCTTTTCTTGCGATTTTGTTATTATCACTAATTGAAAATACTCACGCAAACCATAACATCAACTCAGGCGTATCTTTGTCTCAGCCTGTAGTAAACAAGAAGTAATAATTAGAAATTCATTACAGTATAATTTTATTAGTATAACAGTACAATATTTGTAGCTTTACGTCGAAAGTAATACACAAATTTTCATGCGTAATTTGATAAAATAGATTCAGGCCGTGGTTTCAATTTGAACTATCTGCTGCAAATAATGCTTAAAATTAATGACATTTAATTTAGTTCTTTGTGATATTACATACAGTACAAAATTATCGATGCGATAAATGAATAGAATATACTGCTCTTCACAAAAGCTAGATTTACACCAGAAGAGGCTCTGGGTTAATCTACGTTCAAAAACTTACTTTTTAAAAATGTTTAAGGTTTTACATTAATTTTGAATACCGATTTTAGATGAATTGGGTTCTGCTTTGAGTGTTATTTTATTCGAAAATATAACAGATATTTACTGCACAATAATATATAATTTGGTAAAAAACCTAATTGTTTTTCATTTGTCTTTTTAGCTTAATTTAATTTGATATACTTAGCAATGTTCAATTGTTTATTTTGATAAAAACTTACATTAGCTGAATATATTCTTCTCGTTTCTAAGCTCTTTACTATCACGTTTTTACACTGAACTTAACCTGCGGTCATTTCGTATTGTTTGTAGATCAACCGATAATTGTCCTTAATAATATATCTCAACCATTCGCACTCATCTATTTAGCAATTAAGTGAATTCTGTGATATTTTAAATTGTGCTTTTTTGGCAATTTTTCCATTTGAGATTCTTTATATTTTGCCCAAAATGAATGTTGCATACCGTTTTGAACTACTCCAAATTGTATTTTTATAAATACATTAATTGAACGCTTAGAGCTTTCAGCTTAGTGTTTAAATTAAAAAATACTCTTTTTGGGCGTCCAAGTATGATTGATTTTAAATTTATTATTCTATCAGAAAGTCATATAAAATATATTACACGGTTAGATGAGTCAAAAATATGTACGCCTGATATTTTCATTTCTTTTTATTTATCGGACATAAGTGATCGTGGTGTAAATTTCTTTTTATTTTTATGATGTGTATGAATAATATTTTAAAGCATTTGTGATGCCAAACGAAGTGTGACAGCGTTTAAAGATTGAAAATCAGTTCTTCGATTTTATATAAAAAAAAGAAGATCTAAAGCATTTATTGAGTCTTCTTCTATGAATGCGGACAATCGTTTTATGGCTATTAGCATAACAACTTCTCTGTTACGCGAATTATTAAATATAATAGACAATAATTAAAGGATTAGTTAAATTGTGTTAATATAATTATTAATTAATATACAAATACCACCGCTAAAATGTTCAATGATTGAATGTGTTGTAAACAAGATATAGTCACAGTTATAAGCTTGTAAAATATCTTGTAATGAACTGACCGAGATGGTTTTAATCATTTCACCGTTTATAAATTTATTCCATAATAGAATATAACACCAAAAATTGATATGTTATAATATTAACAGTTTTTTCGTAATCTGACAAATTTCTATCTTAAATATGGTTTGTACTCAAGGGAGAGTTTTAACTTTATTGATAAAGAAATAACTACTTATATTTAAAAGAAAATAGTGAAATAGGACATATCGCCCCTTTAAAGGTAAATCGCACTAACTGCATTTTTACAGTTTTGAGATATTGAGGTTTTAAGATATTTTTCGCGATTTAAAATCCGTTCCTTAAGTTACACTCTTCTCTTTTTTTCTCCATTAATAGGATAGCTATCGTTAAACAGATTTTTTGCAAACAATAGGCCTTGTAAAAATTAGTGGATCTATCAACATAATTCATACTGGCCAAAAATACACTTAATGTGTGTTACCTTTAAAGGGACGATATTAAGGTGGATTTGATCGCTACAGATGACAATAATGCTCACCATCGATTAAGAAACCACAAGCCATATTATATACTCAATAAGTGTAATAGATCTCCAGTGACGCACTTCTAGCAATGCATCATGTCCCAACGTTATTAAATTTAAAAATAAACGGTCATCTTTTATATGCGTACAATGCTTATTTGATTTGAGTTTTTCATGGGCTTAGACTAAAATGTTTGCATTCATTTAATAGTATAGTATGGCTAGCAACCGATCAGAATATCAACATATAATATTAACGTTAATCGGTTGTTAGGAATTTTAAAAGTTTGACATTTATCTAACTTGTGTTTTATGATTTGAAATATGAACACACTCGCAAATGTATATAGTGTATAAACATAGTTTTTTTATATGTTTAACAAATGTATTTATTTAAAAACTCTTTATTTAAAAACTTTATACCATGTTCGCTCCCAACTTGGAGCATATGGATCTACACATTGTGAAGAT
>JAGVSQ010006232.1:0-16636 GCA_022683975.1 Rhyacophila evoluta
CTGTCAAATAGTTTATATAGCACTGGCCGAATGGAATCAATTTATGTACGCCACATACGTTTGCCTGCCCTTCCTGGAGGCGTTCCACTGCTTCTGCCATGCATTTGTAGCAGCCTCGTATGCTGAAATTCAGATCACAGCTCTACAAACACAACTATCTATAGAGTCTTAGCCCAGCAGTGGTTATTTTTAAAATAATAGATATCTCACTACAATTAACTAAGAATGGACGGGTTAAATTATCTCCATATGCGTAAATTAGAGATGGCGATACACTTTGATAATTTTCTTTCGCGCACTTTAGTATAATTTCATTTTATTTTATAAGCCCCAATAATTGGGTAGCGGAAACCCGATTGATTAGATATTCTTTGAAAATTTCTTTACAGTATAAAAAGAAAATTATATTTTTTCGGAACGTCATATAAGATAAGGTATTAGTGCTCTACATAAAAGTGATTTAAAAAGACTGCAGTACTTACCTAAAGTATGTGTCAAAGATTAGTAATAAACACACACGAGTGAGCTTTTCGTCGATCGTTTTGTATTCAGCACATTTTCCGGCAGCTTTAAGGCCGACTCAATTTGACCGGCATTGAAATTTGACGACGCGTGAAATCATAACTACGATCGTTTCTTGCGAGTGAACCGTAAATTTTTACATAAGTCCGAAATATTTTATGCCCGAGTTTACCCAAAGGCTATGCGTTAAATACATCGTTACGTTGTACGAGTTAGTGAGTAAAATTCACCGTGAAAAACGAATCGGAGAAATCAAAACACGCACATTAAACTCATATTTATCATTCAACACACGATCATATATTTTTATGCATATTTAAAACAATGAGTTTAATAAATCTACAATCCAAAGTTTATTTCATTTATTTCAAATATTGGAAACATTATAAATTACAAATTGCTGAAATTTTCAATACACTGCTTAGCAAAATAATATAAATAAATTATATACAAATAAATAGGATTGTCTCCCCTAGAGCGTAGTTGGTAGCATGCACGCCTAGTGATCCGGGGAATACGAGCTCGATTCCTCATCTATCGGATTTTTAAAATCCAAAAATGCAGGACTGGATGCCCATTGGGTGTAATAATTATCTAAGAAACAACTCTCGTAAAAAATAATCTGTCAAGACGTCTTCGTACTGCGAATATTCACATACTCTTTTTTCGGAGTGGATATCCTTACACGGTGTGAGATCCATATGTTCCATGTTCGGAGCGAACATGGTAAAAAAAATTAAAACAATGAGCTTGATAATTTTACAGTTCTAAATTTTACTTCAAATATTGAAAACATTAGAAGTTATAAATTGATGATATTTTCAATGTACTGCTTAACAAAATAATGTAAATGAATTATGTATAAATAAATATCATAGATTATCAATCTTTTGTAGCCTACTGTCTCTTTTTCGAAAACAAAAATAGTCAATTAAAATGCCAACGTTTATAAGATATCATAGAAACTAAATGTTGATGGCTGAATGATTCAATAAAATATCAGTTGTAGTTCACCGCGTACTGAAGTTAAAGCTTTCATAACACCAAGATAACAGAGCTTTCACAAGAATATATTGTTAATGAAAAACAGGATGTGACCTTAACTGAACAATTCGACATAAGCACTTCTAGCAATCGATTACAGATATAATCTTATTGCTCAAGTGATTATATGAAGAGTTAATGAGCTGAATGAACTTCAAATTAAATTGTTAAAAGTATTTGCGTTAAAAAGCTCGTTACGATATAAGTGAGTAAATTTTCTCGTGAAATACGACTGAAATCGAACGAAACTTAAGTCACGCATGCCTCGGTAAACAATCTGCAGTTTCCGGTTCGCCTATGCCCCACTGAGTTCATTAATCAACCGGTCTTTGGACTCGTGCTTTATTTTCAAAAGAAAGTGAAAAAAAGTAATTCATTTATTTCGTTTCCTCTTGCTGTTTCTTTCGGACAGCTCTGTCTAATAAACGTCTACGTCTTGACGGAATTATGTTCACTGTGATTGCTTTCCAAAGAACTTCGTGTTGTGTTTTTGCAATTTCACCTTTTAAATCATAATAAATCAAATGAATCAACAGAAACTTCTGCTAAAAACTACGTAATTAATTCAATCGCCCAACTGCCTTTTCTACATCAAAGATTTTCGTACATAAATATAGCGTGATTTATTGTTTCTCATATTTTAATTTTTATAACTGAAAATTTCGGCTAGCAACCAAATTTTTTGAAGGAAATACTTATTTTCTACGTACTTACAAAATCAAGGTTAATAAGTATAATTGTTGGATAATGCAGACAATATGATTCTAAGCAGGTTAAAGAGTGGATCGGTTGTTTGGGCGCCTAATCAGTTGAAATACAACCTCATGGTAGAGAGACTTCTGTACCTGCGGGTGTATGTATACTATCCGTGGTTTTATCCAACTGCTTTCATTTCGGGCATGCTTTCTTATTGTAGCTTAAAACTGGGAACTAGAAATATGTATTTGGCGACGCATTTTTTTCGACTTATGCGTGGTGATATTGGTTTCCCTGCCGTTCTGGCTAATATTGGTCTGTATTTCCCTGATAACTGCCTAAAAAATCAAGAACATCAGCTGTTTTTCATTCTTAAATGCAGGACTATCCTGCCAGTATTCGTGCCAATGCGAGAAATGGTGATTTTTAACGAGATTGTCTCGGATATTGATATCTTCCACCTAGGTGAGAGTGAGTTTGGATGGATGCTTTTATATACGTTATTGGAATAGGGTATGTTTAACTTACTCGGTAGACACTCTCTTCTTCTTTCTGTAATTATATATACATATTAATTCTTTCTTTATTCTGTTTAATATTTGAATATATTTTTAATATTTTTGCTATAACCATATGTTTATCGTGTTGTTAATATATTAAATTTATAATTCGTAATCTTACGACATGTATAAAATAAATGAATACAAAATTTAAATAGTATGAAGTATATTTATTAAGCTGTATATATAGCTTTATTATAAGAATGGTTAAATTGAATTCCGATAGTGTAACATAATATATTTAACCAACACCATTATTTGCAATCGTTTTGGTACGAAACCTTGTGTTAGTTTTCGCTTACTGAATAACGGTATTCTATCTGACCATTCTGCTCCATAAATTCTTATGATTTTCACAAAAAGATGGTCACCACATTGTATTTACGATTATGTTTTTGTTAGTGTAAGACGATTGTGGTTTTTTAACATAACCTCAATATTATAATATGTGTATAGCTAGGATAGTATCACTTGTTAGTCTATTTCTCTAGTAAGGGATTGCAAGTTACATTACCGTAATAAAAATTCCAGCGTACCTAATTGTAATTTTTTTATGAAATACAATGAAAATTATAATAAAAGGAAACAGGACGTAAGTCACATAGAACAAATTTTAAAGTCGGCACCAAAAACGTATATTTAAACATTGGAAGCCAAAGTAAAAAAATCAATAGAAACAACCTTGAAGTCTCTGAAGACTAAAACCGGTATTTTATTTGCTGAATATGATATTAATTGATTGAATTATTCAAGAAAAACTAGTAAAATTTATTAGGTGGAAGTCCTTTTTCCAGGTCGCAAATTTCATACTCCATCTTTTTTTCAAACTTAAAAGCTAAATTTAGACACTCGTTTGGCATTTTTTGGTGGAACGTGTATTAAGTTGTATGTATACATTCAAATTATCGAATAAAAGCTATTTTTAAATATTGATAGTTACGTCCTTTTTTCTTTCTACAGTCGATATTATACTACCGGTGATCGTCAAATCTTTTGATTGACGTATCCTGTTTTACTTAATCTAAGAACGTTCTTTGTAAATCAGTCAACTTAGTTTTTAGTTTAATTTGAATTCAATCGAAAACATATGATACAAGGATAGTAAATACACAATTTATCAACATATTTATATATTCGACATGATAAATTTCAACGTTGTATTGGTTACGCTAGATTATAAATGACGGCCCAAAGTAATTAAGTATTATAATTGTTTAAGTATTTCAACGTAAGTTTTATTTTACCAATAAAAACTAATAATGGTTCCAATTATGTTTCGTTATTGTTCATAAATTCCAATATCAAAATGACAGACACAAAGCAGAAATATCTTTATCAATTATTTAATATATCATATATTTAAGATAATACTTTGAGCTTAAATTTTCATGAATACAACTGTCGATTTAGCATGCATTTCTTTATTTTTCATCGTGTCAAGTACAAATATATAGAATACAATTTGACCTCAAATATAATATGTGATACGAATGAACATCATGTTTTTTGTTAATGGATTATTTCAATAAATATTAATGTGAGGGATCAGAAATAAATTTTATTGTGTCCCAAGACATAATTTACTGACGTACCTTTTAAATGCAGTGGTTCTTGTAATCTTTTTGAACCATTTGGTAATATTTTTTGGCTTTTTCCGAAGTAAGTAAGTAGTGAAGGGACATGTCTCTCTTGACGAGGGTCCATATCGACGTTTTTGGCTTACGATCTAATTTATTGGAAAGAAATTTGCCTACATGTAAAAGTAGAAAGTTGCCTCGACGGAGAAATTTCGAAATGCGTGCCCTTTCTGAGGAACGAATTTAACTTTGAAACAAACGGTATATTTTATCGATGATGCCAGCAAAGTCTATGTGAAGCTTTCTTAGATTACTTACATGCGTTGCTAATAAAAAAAGTTTTCTTTCTCTTTCAGCTCAAGACAAATAGGTCATCGTGTTTGAAGCAATATAACTTTTCGGTAAATGTTTGATTACATTAGATTTTCGCATACATAAACATTTGCTTTTCTGCAATGCACCGCTTACGCCTTTACACTAGTTATATTGTAGCATAATGAACGTGAGACAATCAAATCCCATGAGTGTCTTACGGGCAGCTTTTCATTATCTTAGATGCGCTTTCGAGTGTGCACTAAACTCAAGTTGACGATAAGTCTTTTTGAAAATATAAATCTCACTCATTATAACACATATTTTAAGTTAGTAAAATTACTTTGCATGAAAACCAAATTTTATTTGCTAGTCAGTACAATAATTAGTCAAATATAATTTAAGGCCTTTTTCTGTTTCGACCGAAATATTAAGATATTCCTATAGCATATAACTAGCGCCTTGTATTTTTTCCCATACTTAAAAATGGTAAAAATTCTATGACAAAAGCTGGCAGAGCTTGTAGATAAAATCACCACCAACAGATAATAACTGTGTACATAAACAATCACTCATCGCAAAAAATGTTTACTTAAAGGATCGAATAGCTATAAACAAACTTATGATAACACAACTTTTTTGCGCTAAATTAAAAAATAAACATTCAAAGCACCTACGACCTATTTGCAAATATTACGTATATTATTTTATGGATTTGGAGTTATCCAATATCACATTTCTTTTCGAAAGTAAACATGATATTATAGTAAAAAAATGTGTCTAGCAAATTTTAATGACAAAATTTTACAAACGGATTGTTTCAGTATAAAAACAAAAACCGCTTGTGACTTTCAGTAAAGCTTTTAAAATGGCAGGTTGATTTGAGACGACCTAAGTCCTTTGCCTGCCACCTTTAGACCACGGCAAAACGGCGGGAAATACTATCGCCTATCAAAGCTCATGGCGTTTCCTGTACCGGAAACCCCCGTCCAACCCAATGGTTGTCACTTACTAAGTGGCAAAGTAGCCGGGTTAAAACAGAATACTTACCCCAATGAAACAGGTTAAAGAAACAAGCTTTCATTTTATTAAGCTTTCAGGCATTTAACTGTTGAGCTTATCTATTAAAAAAACGATAATATTTATTACTTCTGTAAAAAAACAAACTATTATATTTTCTTTCATAAAATTTTGTTGAATTTTTAATACTATTGCATAAATTAAGTGAAAAATACTGCTTCTAAATTGAATCCATGAGCAAACACACTTGGACCAATGGGGCTTTCTTGGGCTATTCGTATTATAACCAATGGCTTATTAATAACAAAAAATATTAAATTTCCTACTTCCTACGATATATGTATTGACTCGACCGTACAAAACAATGAAAATGATTTTTCTTTTCATTATAGGATAGATAAATAAATCGATTAAGCGTGTATTTAGAAAATTGTATTCAGTACAATAAATAGTTTTGCAAAGCATTGTTCTATGGCTATAATAAATAAAAAAGCTTATGGATATAAAAAATATTTATAAAGTCATTAAACGCCACCTATAAAAACTTCATAAACTCGTATCTCATATGCTGTTGATGTTAAGATACTTATTTTAAGTTTTATAACCCACATATTTCATTTGAAACGTGTATTATAAAATATAAGAAATACCATTAGAAAAAATTGGAAATTTTGGAAAACACGTTTCACAATAAACACTTAAAATAAAGCCTATTTTTATATTAATTTAAAACTTCTATATTTTGGCCGAAAAGACCTGATGCAAAAAGTACAATTTTAATGTTATTAGATTTACAATTTTGTATTTATAATAACTTTACAATTACATACTGTGTATGGATTAAGGGGCATAATAGATTTTTTTTATGGCGTAGAAATTTTACATCTTATCCAATTAACTAATAATGCTATGTTTTTATATAGTCCTCAATTTAAACTAATTGCAGAATTTTTAAACTCCTCATACAAAGCTTTGTGAATTCAATGATTTCATTTCGATATGAAGGCATTAAACAATACCAACAGAAATACTATTTTTTATTAAATCTAGGACCGGCATATGAGTGTTCATATTGAATGATTTTGTTACGTGTGTAAGGCAACGTTAACTTCTCATTTTAAAAATGTTATTACAACCTCTATGGAAGAGAAGGAGCATTCTTAGTGAAGTGATTCAGTGAATGAATGATACCTGCTTTGGAATGTCACCTCTCTGATTCAATCGTTATTTTTTCATTTCTTGAATTGATTTTATATTATTCGACTTTCAATACATAATGATATGTTTTTATAGCCAATTATAATAATTGATTTTGAATTTAAAATACACATTTTTAATATGACGCTTGAAGTCTATATAGACGCCATAGCTTTGGGTATAGTAAGGCGAGAGTTGATACGAAGAAACTACAAACATCTTTTTTTACTGCTGTAGTGATGAAAAAAGAACACTAAAAATTATTGACAGTATAAAATGTGTTGTCATTAAAAAAACACAGTAAAAGCAAACATCGTCTTTTGTTTCGTCCTCCTTGATAACCAACAAAAGTATGCAGACACTAAAACTTTACTCAGGTGGAGTTTATGTTTAATGGTTATCGTAAACCGAGCTGACTTCGGCAACATGTGTTGTCTAAATTAGTGCTTTTTTCCTCTTTCCCGTTGAAGTTTTCCTTGCATCGCGTTAGGAAGGCCGTAAGTGACAGGGTCGTATGTCACTTTGCCGCAAACGCCACCTGCAGCTGTCCACTCCACCACTTCAAGCGCGAGGGAGGAATAAGTCCTATTTACAAATCGCTCATACATTTTACTTATACTGGCCATACATTCTCTAATACTGACTCAACACCGTGTTTGTTTAACGCGTTATTTATAAGCCAACAGTGCGTTAGTCTACGTTTCGTTATGTATGAGAAATAAACGATTACTCTTACCACTAAAATATTATACAGTGATATAAAATTTATATATAAATATTTTTTATACCATGTTCACTCCCAACATGGAGCATATGGATCTACAGTGTGAAGATATCCACTCTGAAAGAGAAGTACATGGATATCCGCAACGTGAAGACGTCTTGGAGGATTATTTTTCAGGAGAATCGTTTGTCAGACAATTACTCAACCCAATGGGTATCCAGTACTCCATTTTTGGATTTTTTAAATCCGATAGATGCGGAATCGAGCTTGAATTCTTCAGATTGCTAGGCGCGCACGCTACCGACTACGCTACCGTGGAGACAATGCTATTTATTCATATATATTATTTTGTTAAACAATAGGAATTAAACGACTCAATTATAAATCGCTTTTTACTTAGTTGAACTCATAACATTATATTGAAGATATAACGTTGTTTTATTAATTTATGTTACTCCTATATTATATCTCCCCTGTAGCGTAGTTGGTAGCGTGCGCGCCTAGCAATCCAGAGAATGCCGGTTCGACTCTCCATCTGTCGGATTTTAAAAATCCGAAAATGCAGAACTGGATGCCCATAGGGTTGAATATTTGTCTGACACACAGTTCTTGTGAAAAATAATCTGTCAAGACGTTTTCACGTTACGGAGATCCATATACTCCTCTTTCGAGTGGATATCTTCACACTGTCGACAGTCGACATATTTGACTTATACACTTCTATATATTCACGCTCATATATATTATGTTCTACTTCATCCCTTCTCTAAGTAGAGAACATTTGTCTCCTCAGTAACATAGTTGGTAGTGAGCACACCCAGAAAATGCCTATCCCTATCTGTCGGATTTTAAAATCTAAAAATGCAGAACTGGATGCCCATTGGGTTGAATTAATCTGTCAAGACGTCTTCACATTGTGGAGAACCATATACTCCACTATTAAAGTGAATATCTTTACAATATATAGATCCATATGGTCCATGACGGGAGCAATCATGACATATAAAAAACTATAAAGCTTGAAATGGTTCCTCTATATTACGAGTCCCAATATAAAAATTGCCCTTATTTTAAAGATGGCAAGTTTAAACCAAACACCGAAATCCTCGAAAGGTCTTCGGTGTTAAAAACTAACAAATTTATAGTTTGCCTTATACGTGGCTTTAAAAATATTTTGTTTTTAATGCGATTGGTGAAACGTAGTATGATGTCTGTCGTAATATTTTTTGTCACAAAGGAAATTTATGAGTGACAAGAGTTTGTTCTTATTTTGATAAGTGAAAAAGTTTTCGAAAGGATGACAAATCGCTTATGGTTACTAGACCAAATTGTCAAAAGTTTCCTAATCTATAACAATCTGTAAATGTGATGTTATTATACTGACCATATGTCGTCTAATGTCCAAAGTTGATTGTTAAGGGCGCTGCCACATCTCGGTGATCTGCAGCGCTATTTGGGTTAACCTTAAGGGCGGAAGTTTGCTTAACGGAACTAATTTAGCGGGAGCGCGAAGTTTTGGCGGGAAACGAAACCTCCCCTCACCCCCAAATTTCCTCGGTTATGCCCCCGCCAGAGTTGGAACACGCTTGTGGTGGAATGACAAACGATTGCTGGCCACCCTGCGGACCTTTGGACATCCCTCTCCTCCCAATGCCTCCGATGGCAAACTCTGCAGACCGGAAATGCTAGGGAGGTTCAACAGGAAAGAGAATCAGCGTGGGTAAAAAAGTTTACTCACGGCTTGCTAGTAACATTAGCTTTTATTAGTTTAACGGATACGATCAATCTATACTGACTTTCAAGAAATATATTTTTTAACTTTCTATATTGTAAAATAACACATATCACAAAAACACAATAAATAATGTATGAAAAAATTAGCAAGCGTTGAAAAATAAAATATATCAATATATATTATATTGTCTCCCCGGTAGCGTAGTTGGTAGCGTGCGTGCCTAGCAATCCGGGGAATGTAGATTCGATTCTACATCTGTCGGATTTTTTTATACAATAAATGACAATTGATAAACAAAATGGAGCATTTGGAGCTACACAAGTTGACAATATTCACTCCGAAAGAGGAGTATAAAAACATCCGTAATGTGAAGACGTATTAACGGATTATTTTTCACCAGAGTTTATTATCAGACCATTGCTCAACCCAATGGGCATCCAGTCCTATATTTTCAGATCTGACAGTTACGGAATCAAACCTGCATTTCCCGGATTGGTAGGTACGTACGCTACCAACTACTACTAATATTGAAATAAATTAAATATTTAGATGAATCTTACATATATTTTTGTAATATATTTTCACTTATTAACTACACACAATGATTATAAAGTTGAAGATTCTAATTGTATAGTAATGTATTATAATTTAAATATTAACATTACAAGTGCATGGTTGCAGTCAATAAACGATTGCAATATTTTATAGCATGTCCAGAAGAAGCCTTTAGATATCAAAAGCAATTTTGTTTTTGACATGTTTGTATACATCTGGGAAAAACCTCCCCTTGAAAAAAAAATGAGAAATGTCACAATTTTCTTTGACAATGGACACGTTATTTCAAACAAGGGTTTACTTCACAATATGTCCGAAAAATACACTAAAATATTTGTTCTGGTTTCGTTGGATATAAACTCCGCATATAAAAGGTTTGTAGTTTTAATATACTTACACTTGATAATCTAACTTTTAAAATACAACCTTGAATTCTCTGAAATCATGTTTATTTATTTTATACATTATGTAACATCACAAATTATAAGTTTAGTACATGAACAACACAGTATATATGTATGATTATAAAAAAAATACTAAAATCATATTACAATATAAAAAATAATAAAGAAAGAATTAATATATACAGAAGAAAGAAAAGCATTTCTACCAAGTAAGTCCGACGATCCTATTCTGATAATGTATATAATAGTATCCATCTAAGCTCACTCTCACCTAGGTGAAAGATATCAATATCCGAGGCAATCTCAGTAAACATCACCATTCTTCTCCGTATTGGCGCGATTACTGGCAGAATAATCCTTCATTTAGGAATGAAAAACAGGTGATTTTCCAGATCAATATTAGCTAAAGAATATGGCAAATGTTAACTTTTAATCACCTACTGATTTTTTAAAAATAAAAATGTAAGGTATTGACGAACTATTTGTCAAAATTATTTGAAAATGAAATAATTAGTCGTTTTTTTATATTTCAGTGTCTCTTAAGATCATTAATAATTAAGTTTTTTTATTGCATATAGTTTTTCTTCTTTTACCATGTTCACCCCCAAAGTGGATTTTATGAATCTACACAGTGTGGAGAGAACCACTTCGAAAATTAGGTATATGGATCTCTGCAATGTGAAGACGCCTTGACAGATAATTTTTTTCCATGAGAATTACTTCTCACACAATTGCTCAGTCCAATGGGTAGATGCCCTGAATTTTTGGATTTTTCTAAAATCCAACGGATGTGGGAATTGAACCCGCATTCTCAGAATTGCTAGGCGTGCACGCTAACCTCTACTCTACCGGGGAGACTAATAATTAGACGTTATTTTATCACTTTTATAATTAATATGTCCCTTTATATTAATCGCAACCTATTATTAATATTGTAAGTCGTAAAAATAAAGCTAATGTAATATAATAGTACTGTAAAGTTATTCTAATCATTTTTTACTGACCAATTATCGCAATATATGTAAAAAAATTGACCACCATTTGTAAAATTGCTTGATTCTTATAGAATTTTTTAAATGAAAAAAGACACTCATATATTTTTAAATTAATTCCCAGTCATACTGAAAATGATTTAATTTTATAGAATAATAAACGATTTCAAAATAAGTCTAATTAACAATAAATTTCCAAAAAACATAACAAAGATAGTATTTGAACCATAACTATGTACAAATGTTTTCAATACTCCGCAATCAGAAAATAAAAACATCTGGAGGTGCTCACTTAACATAGCAATACCTTTTGCTAACGTCTATTAAATTTACTTAATCTTTTAATGGTTCGGACATTTATTATGGTGAAAATGAAACTAAAAAATACTGATAATTATACTATATCAGTCAATAACCACTTAATATCCCATAATTTAATAATGGTTACGCAGTATTTGGTGAAATTTTTGGGATGTGGCGTCTGTATCAATTACGCTTGTCAAACCAGTGACAACCAACACAAAGGCGAAAGCTTTCAGGCCTGCAATTTTACTTTCGCCGGACTATGCATTTTCGTAATTGAATATGTCCACAATGTTGCTTTAATAATAATATGTCCCTATCATAATTAATACTGTTACAGAACTTTCAAATAGTTTTTTTTCCAGTCTTATATGATAATTCAAGCCAAACATATTTTTATGTCATAAGAAATAAAAAAGTTGATAAATTCCAATTGAAGTTGGTTCTTATTGTGACAATTTACACCTGCAAAAGACTGTGAAGTTTTACTCTTGTGATAACGTTAAATTAATGCATGGTGTAAATACTTAATAATATGTAAATCAGTATGATAATCTATTGGTAGTAGAATAGACAGATAAATCTTCCAGTTCATAATAAAGAATGCCATTTTCTGCATACTTATTTTTATATTCACTAAACTTCTACAAAATATATTCATAAATACTTTTACGATTAAGTGTTCATATTCATATGATTTTATCTTGATAATTGGCAAAATGAGGTATTATGAAAATATTTGTATAAATTGAGAAATTACAAAAAAAAAAATTTTAACCACGTGACATTTAAATAAAAAGTTTACATTGCAAATTTGTCAAATTTAATATGAATTAAATCAATAAGCTAAAATATGTATCAATCGTTAAGTTGCGAAAAGCATTCTGGAAACTTGCTAATCAAGCTTCCAGAAGCTTTTTTCAACTCATAGATTCTATTCTTCTTTCTTTTTGTACCATACTCATTCTTAAAGTGAAGGATATAGATCTCAACAGGGCGAATATTACCCCACTAGAAATGGGGTATCTGCATGGTAAATACTTACTTTTATACATATGTTTTCATATGAATTAGTTTTCAGATAATTGTTTTATCCACTGGCCAACTAGATTTGTATTTTTAAAAATTCTATAGCTGTGGGATTAGAATTCTTAATTTACGACTCTGAAACAAGCGCACTAACTTCTTAACTACCGAAGTAACATGAAGCAACAAGAAACGTGCATAATGTTTCGATAATGGTGCTGTAGCTTAAAGACCAATATACAATATTGATTAGTTTGCAGCATTATATTTAAATGTAATTAACAGAAGACAATTGTTTATATTTATTAAAATCAAATATATATATCTACCTCAACAAGTCTCCCTGGTAGCGTAGTTGGTAGCGTGCGCGCCTAGCAATCCGGGGAATGCGAGTTCGATTCCCCATCTGTTGGATGCTAAAAATGCAGGACTGGATGCTCATCGAGTTAAACAATTACCTGGCTAACAATTGTCGTGAAAAATAATCTGTCAAGATTTTTTCACATTGCGGAGATCTATATATTTCACTTTCGGAATGATTTTTTTACACTGTGCAGATCCACTTTCTAAGCGGACATGTGAAAAGGAAGGAATATACGATTTTTAATGTTTGTGTATAACATCGCATTGGTTATTTATATGGCACTTAAAAATAATGAAATGTTACGCATGTATCGTAATTTAAATAATGTTTTTAATTATCAATGAATTCTGATGAGTGTCCATTAGATCAAAGCGTCATTAGACTATCAAAAAATATCATTCTCTTTTTTTTTGGGAGTGAACACGGTATAAAAACAAAAATTAAATAAGCACCATAAAATTAATCTGTTTTCATTTATACTGTGCTTAGTTGCCTCTCTGTTCAACCATGTATGTGCTAATTTTTCTTGTGTTAATATTCTTTATGTGCATTTATCATGGGACTGTGTATTTTATTACAGGATCTAGATAGTAATGTTGTGAAATAATTATTTGAAAACGCGTATATTTTAAATCCACAAATAAACTAAATGCACTATTGGGAATGCTGCGTTAGATAGGTATACCGGAAAACACTATAGTGAATAGCGGTGGTCTCGTACAGGGAGCGTTGATTACCTTAATGGAATACAATGCATTTACGCTGGCTGGCCTGGGCTGGATTCTCTATTGATATATTGCCTTTTGTATCGCAACCTGCATATTGCACGGCTCGTGATGTTAATAAATAAAATATAAAAACGAAACTAGAGAGGACTCTACAAAAGCCACCGGTTGAAAATTCGCAAGCGAGTGCTTTGTATATTCGATACGTTTGAATAACCTATTCAAATTTGGAGACCGTTGATCGGACCTGATATGGAATTACAATGACCGTATTTTTAATACCAAATTATTTACCACTAAATTTTCAATATTAATCTGATATTTATTTAGTTTCTCCGATAGCGTTATTTGTCATACTTAATTATCCATGAGATAGACTGAAAATGATTTATATGTTCGTCAACTTTATAAATGATTCATAAAACAATCAGACGCGATTAGATAAAAATAAATATTAACAACATTACTGATATACACAGACTTAATATTTAACTTTCTTAATTGCTCTCCCGGTAGCGTAGAGGTTAGCATGTGTACCTAGCAATCCAGAAGAATGTGGATTCAATTACCACATCTGTTGGAATTTAAAAAATCCAAAAATGCAGGACTGTATTCCCATGGGGTTGAGCGATTGTCTTTACACTGGGCTCAATGCTATTTCACAATGTCCCCTTGTCAAATCAAATCAACGACACTTAACTTGCAATATGTTAAATAAGTTTAAAAAATCGGTGTTCTCGAGATTATCATGAACAGTTTCTCGAGAAAAAAAATCAAAAATTTTCAAAATTGATCAATTAGTCAATAGTATCCATAATCCATATATCATACCTGGCGAGTACTTTACAATAAAGGGAATTAATCATATAATTATTTTTAGTCAAGCAATGTTTTATAGGGATATTAAATATTTTTAAAATCTTTTCGATGCTGAAATTATTTTTCTTACAAATAAGACATAAATTGAAGTTATAATAATATTTGGAAAATATTAATTTTATATTTTTTTTCAACGAAATTTACAATAAAATATTTAGTTCGTTTTCAATTAAATTCTATGTGATGATTTTTTTGTAAATTTAATTAATGATTTATTTACTATTAATTGAATCGAAGTTATATAATTTTTTGTTTAAGCTTTGTTTTAATAATTTTAAAAATTTCGATAAATTGTTTTCGTAGCATGTTTATTATCAGTTTAACCATAACTGTATAGTAAAACTCAAAATTAACATTTTCTTTTGTTATAATATATTATTTGAACATTTCACAACACACGATAGATTTGTGTTAAAAAAATTCTTGCACATAATTTACACTATGCTATAGTTAGTATAATTATATTAGTGGTACAAATGTCGTGTTGAGAACTGCCGACATATCGATGTGTCAATGAGCTTAATATTCAAACAGCAAGTCCAGTACAGAAGTTTTCCTCCTTGAATCCCATGAGATGTTTTCTCGCAGTCATCCAGTTAACCAATTCCACTGCATAATTTCCGTTTCCGCTGCGCTTCAGGGTAATATTGCCGATTGTTGCAGATGTCAGGTCCACTCTAAGGACAATTATTGCACATATTATTATTTTTTATTAATTACTTTTATGATAATAGAGAATTTTTAAAAATAGTGAGTCAAGACTGTTCACGGTTTTTTTTTAAATTGTGATATATTTATATATATATAAAAACAACGTCAAATTAATGCGAATATTTCTAGTCATTAATGGCTATTTAAAAATTAATTATTTCAACTCGTTTTAAATCCAAAAGCGATTGTCTTTTTTTAAATGCCAACCAAAAAAAATCCCTTAATCTTAATGGTTTATTATTTTCAATTTTAAAAGAAATTTAAATTTCCTTTTATTATTTTTCTACGACCTCGTTCTAAAAATAGTGTTTTATATATATTTCGTGGGTTCGTTTTAAGCATTTTAGAGTTTATAATTACCTAGCTGAGATACCCGGCGTTTGAAGAAATGACTCATAATTTTCAGGGGAAAAATGGCCCACATTGGATGATATGAGTATTCCTAGAAAGTTTGGTCTCATTAGCACGTACTCTGTCCAAATTCATCATAGCTAACAAACAAACTGTGAAACATTGACATTAATATTATATAGATTCGCACAATGTAATTCATAAAGTATTTTTTAATACCTACCCGTTAACAAGATTTTGTACGCAAAAAAATCTCCCAAGTGTTATTATTGTTGCCAATTTGAAATTTATTTCAAGAAATTATTTCTAAATCGGAATAGCTTGTTACTATTTTGTTTACGTAATAATTTGATTCAAATATTGAATATGCATTTTGCATCTAATTTCTTCGTAAGATTAGTTTCAATAAAAAACTTGGAAGTAATATTGTATCATACTTACGTATCTTACAAAACCAAATTATTATTTTGTTTATATGTATAAGTATATACTATATAATTCAAAAGTAGATTGTTGCTACCTGCAAATATCTTTACTACTGAATTTTTAAATATTAAAAACCCAGATCTGTGATAATTTTACTGCAGATGTAGATAATCATTGGCCATTTGGGAAGTACATACCTGGCAAATGTCCCTATTGGCTGGAGAATTGCAGGTAACTATTTGACGGCTAGAGTTAAGTGAAGGCGGTTAGTCTGCTCCATTGACGCCAGTTAATTCGGAATATACTATTACTGATCTATGTATTTTGTCATGAATGTGTATTATATATCGGCTAAAATTCCTTTGTGAATTATCTATTCAATATTTATAATATCACATATGTTTCTTCAATTAGCATATTTAATAATACGATTGTATAAATTCTAAATTATTTAAAATTGGTAAACTTCCATATCTCACATATGGAAGTTTACCAGTTTTAAATAATTTAGAA
>JAGVSQ010006234.1:0-16634 GCA_022683975.1 Rhyacophila evoluta
CAAAAAATTTATTTAAAATATTAAGACAAATGAAAATCCTACCGTATATTGAAGAAACCGCTCATTTTCATCATAGTCGACATTCTTCGAGCCGATGATTGGAGAAGCGTCATGTAGAGCCATATTTTACCGTTTGTTTAGTAAATTTTCAAATGAAATATATATTGATATTATTATTTTATTACAACTGATATCCGTATTCGCGCACACTTTTATGTTATCACAATAAACACAGGAACGAATGATATACAACTGTATAAATATTTATTATTAATATTTTGAATAATAATATTTTTCAATGATCGCGATGTATTACGATTATGCTTTGAGAGATATTATACAACCTCCCTTCACGATGTCTGATACCCGAATGAACCCTTCGTAATTTTCCAGCGCGGTTTTATATGCGCGCAACTTTCCAAATGAGGTTTTGAATAAAGAACACCCGGGAACGCAATGTTTTTTTTTCTTCTCTCGAACGGCGATTGTTATAGCACTTACGCTTTTTGCTGCCAGTTATAAGTAAGTGAATATTATTGATACTTGATATCCGTAATGAAAAGTAGTTGGCAGTATATTGTCGCCGATATGTTGACAACTGGTTTGCATAACAATAAAATGTACGGCACGGCCGCACAATAATAGCCAGTAACAAGACAACAAACTGTGAATGAATAGCCGACATAAAAATGGAATAGTGCAAATTCGATTATAAATTTATCCGTAAATCCATTAAACTAGTCTACTAAACAAAAAAATAATTAGTTCATAATAATAAATGCAGCTTATTAATTCTTACACATGTTTAAAAATTTTGTCGTAGAATCTTTTTGAT
Source organism: Rhyacophila evoluta (assembly GCA_022683975.1). Taxonomy (NCBI): domain Eukaryota; kingdom Metazoa; phylum Arthropoda; class Insecta; order Trichoptera; family Rhyacophilidae; genus Rhyacophila; species Rhyacophila evoluta. The sequence goes on from JAGVSQ010006234.1 coordinate 836, forward strand.
ACTCGAAAATAATATCCATAATTACGTTAGTTAAAAATATACCACCATATACCTATATTGCTGTTGATGATGGATGGCTGTGTTTCTAAAACAAATACTGCATAACATCTGCATTTCAATATTTTAAGTTGCTTAGCAACAATTTAATGTGATATTTATAAATATTAAATAGCCCACCAGACAAAACAAAAATGTTATTTTACCTAAATATACATTTGCATTTTGCATATTATTTTATTATGCATGTTGTAATATTTTTAAAATCATTAAGCATAATTAAAATGTCACCCGACTAAAGTTGAAGGTTTGTATTTTCACAAACACGATATATACAAGATAACTCAGTTTATATTGTACATATTATTAAAATTATTTCTAAAGATAAGATTTTTGTTTTTTTCGGTAGAAATATTGATTTTCACGATGTAAATTGATCCGAAAAAAACATCCTTGATCATACAGCTCTCTATAAAAGATAAACGTTGCTTAGATATTTTTAAAATAGCGTAATTGCACAACTCCGTAATAAATCTATCTGTCTGTACAAATATTGTTTACTTTTTGAAATGAATATTTAATATACTATACAATCTTATAATAACTAAAAGCAAACAAATAAAACTAACCAATAATTGATTAGCCTATAATATTCAAATGGTGAAAACTATCATAAATATTCAATTTAAACGTATGAGAGATAATTAGAAACACTGTACTACTATTATGTATATATCCAGTACAAAATATAAATAATGTTCTTTTGAAAAATATACACTTAAAACAAAAGAGTTTCATGCTAATCTGTTAGGCATTTTAAAGAAAATTGATACCCCAACATTATGTATAAATCTTCATTCGACTTTCCCATAAAAACTGCGTTAGATCATTACAAAATAAAATAACTAATGTATGAAATTGATATCTGTCTTTATGTGATAATTAAATCTAGCCAATGGCGTAATCTTTTCAGATTAACGTCTGAAACAAATTAAATAATTCCGGTACCTCAAGAATTGCTTCATTATTCGTAACTGTAGGTAGCTCTGACTATAATAAATTATTATCCAAATATGTGGTAAAATTTTTGCGAAACAATATTTTAAATAAGTCAGTTGGGAAATTAAATTAATTTAAAAATAAAACCGTCAGTATTAAAAACGTAACAAAACATTTTACGCACATCAATGTACAAAAACAAAATTTGTTATTCACAAAATTTTGACCGCCTAAATTATTTCAAGTATTGTGTGAATTCACGTTAATTGTGTCCAATAGTGTGATTCTGAAAACACATGACTATGACACAGCTGTCAAATTATCGACTTAAGCAAATTAAAAATCAGTGGTCACTTCAAATTTTTCAACAGTGCTCTATAACAGACACTCAACGAATAAAGAATAGAGTTCAAAGAGAAAGCGTAAAATATTTTTCTTTTGAAGATATTTTTCAAAACGGACTATTAGAAGTATTTTGAAGTTTTTGCCAATCATATTTTTTATTTCCTCTGTAATGCTTTAACAATAACAATATCCGATAGTTCATTGTTTACATTTCACTTGTTAGACGCACTTTAATTTTATTTTAATACATTTAGTTCCTGCATACTTCTTATGGTACCCATATAACTGCTTGTAGTCTTGGAACTGTTTATACAACACTGATGATTATTGAAGTGAGCCACACATAAACATATAGATCATACTGGCAGCACACAACTGTACACGTGGACTAACTAATGTGTGGCCTGCCTCAATCCTAATAATTGTACAAGAATATCAGGCTCCGGACTGCAGATGGACTGTAGATGTATGGGTGCCGTTGAATAGATTTGAAACTTTTGAAACGGTCTTTAAAATATGCTGCAATAAGTTATAATGGATACATTAATTAATAATATTAATAATCAAGAACTCGTTACTGATTTTTTGGAAAATTTATGATCTGTTAATAAGTTAATCATGAGAAACATTATCCTAAAACATGGCTTCTCTTTTACTTACTATTATCCTAATAACTAAGTCGTATCTTAATGTATGAATGAATTGATGTAATTTTGGATTATTATAATATATTTTGTTTGATTGAGCAGGTACATATATAAGTAATATATTATATATGCATTGTCATAGTTTTTCCAATGAAACGGGAAATTCTTCAAATATAAAACGGATTTAATGAAGTACATATGATATAACACAATACAAAAACCACATGATAATCCCTAGATTCCTTGGATTGTACTACCATAAAAACTGTCAAGCATTAGTCATTTTAACATTATGGTGAGGTAACTGATACATTTAAATACGTTAACAGGAAATGCCATCGCGAATTGCAGAGATGGTATGTATATCTCACATAAATTTTCCTGGAACATCTGTTATTTTGACAGATATTTAAAATATTATAAATTATGATATAGGGTAAACATAATATATAATTATGAAAAGCAGGTCCACCTTGAAATGCAAAACGTGTAACAGCGTAGTTATATTTAAGGAACCGACCCCGAAACTGTGTTTTGGATAACATTATTTCAGTATAATTTCAAAACTTGAAGTGAATTGTTATTCTAAGCATGCTCGAAACCTTTTTACTTTTCCTATCTCATCTGGTCAGTCATTTTCCATTATACAGAACCGATTGCATGGGAGTTAATTCTTTGACTGCTGATAAATCGTCTTGAAAAATCAAGGTCATATAGAAATGAAAATGTAGAAATATATAATGACGCTGAGCATACAACTTATACGGTTAGGTTTTTTGAGTATTTCAATTCTTACTTAATTTGTTTTCGGTAAAGTTAAGGAATGTTAGCACAATTTGGGATGATGTAAAGTAAGCTTGTAAAACTCTACCACTGGTATGGCCTACAAATATAGCAAGTAATCTTGTGTGGGCCGTAAATAAATAATTTTCGTATATTTTATTATTTTTGAAATAAAATATCTAACCAATATTTAAAATAAAGAAATTTTTGACTAATTTATCAGACAAAATGTTACATCGTGTGAGCGTAAGTGTAAGGTTTGACGGTATAAACTTGACACGTTAGGCCGAGGCTACGATATATTCCACGATGACAGAGCGACAGCAGCAGAGCGTCAGTAATAGAGATGCAAAATAACTATAAATAGGTGATTGAGAAAGTGAGCAAGTTCGCCAGGGCGATAACACGTTGTCGTCACAACAACTGAGGTGATGAGAATGATTTTAAGATTATTCGGGCCGTAAAAAAGTTTACTCCAGGCATCATGCGCCCGCGAGTTTGACAGGCCCGATGTAATGCGACTGGCGAGTAACAGAATTTTGAAGGCGCCATGTGATAGATAAATTCCACACAGATGGACCCCATATGGATGAGAATATATATCTACCGACCTAGTGTATTATCAATAATATTTATTTTTATGAAAAAAAGTATGTTTGGCTTTTGCTTGCATATAAAATTCGTCATATTAGAATTGATATGAACCAAGTCAGCATCAAATAGTTTCAAGAAAAACGCATTTGAAAGTATGAAGTGATTTAATTTTAAAATGTACTTAATTTTTCTGATTCAATACCGATTTTCTGATGAAAATGGTTTTTTGTTATAAAATATAAGTTATAAATTTTATTTTTTATTTTTTACCCCAACTTATAAAGATGGCTTAATATTTGACTTAGTTTAAACGCATTCTGCGTATTTAAACAGTTAGACACTAATTTAAAACCAATGACTATAAAAAAAATGTTTTGAACCTTCAAATATTTATTTCTCATATCTCAACAAATAATTAATATCAAGCCATCACGATGACGTTAATTCCTATGGAAAATTCAAATGTGTCGTCAGTTTTAACCTATAGGTGAGTTCATACAAATCAATTATTCTATTTTAACGACATGTTAATACGAGTTACTTCTTGAAGCAGCCCTGTTTACATTGTAACATTTTTTCCCCTCTATCCGTAAAATATTTAGACCTACATTTGTATTACAATATAATCGATAGGTCAGCGTGATAATTATTAATTTTATCGAGTATAATATACAACAGTCGCATCATAATTACAGTAACCTCGACTTTAGGTACGGCTGTGAAATAAGTAAATCCAGATAAAAAGGTTAATTATAAAAGTTTTGATAACTTCAACCGAAAAAAATATATTTATTTATATTCAAAGTGTTCATGTAATGTTAGGCAAAGTGCTTGTGGGAAAATAACATACAAATAATCCGGAGACGTTGAGCAACGCAGCTTTTGATGTTATAAACAGTATTATACACTATTGGATAGCGATTTTGACACACTGTTATATTTATATACAAACACAATAGAGTAAGTAATGAATTTTGTTCACTTTTTAAAATCATATCATACTAACCAAGTCTGCTCTGAAAGTGGGATGCATAGATCATCTATCATCATCATGTTTTCCCCAGAAATAAAGTGTAATATATGGAGCTACGCAATGTGAAGACTTACCTGACAGATTGCTTTTCACGAGAATTATTGGCTGTCAGCTTATTGTCCAACTCATAGCCCTCCATATATTTTTTTTAATTTTATATGTTGAAAACGTTACAAATTATTAATTTTAAATATTCAAAATATATAATAAATAACAGCAAGAGTATATATTTATTATATAAAAATATGTGAGAAGAAAATCAATTAAAAATAGCAAAAAATAAAATTTTCACAGATTTGCAGAGAGAGAATTTGAAAAAGAGAAAATACAATAAAGAGAGCTTTCCCAATAAGCTAGACTTCTTATGAAAATTTATGAAACAATATTATGAAACTTTTCTCAAATTCACTCAGGTGGTAGATAACAATAATCAAGTCGATTTAAATAAACATAGTCATTACTCTCCCCATTGGTATTATTACATCAAGCTAATTCCACCTTTAGGATAAAAATTATTAAAATAGAAATATCAAAAGTAAAGTATATTATTAGTTGTTAATACAACACTTTATTTTAGCTTTGTTTTATTTAAAATGTGAAATACTGTTATTTGTTTTAAAATGTGTCACTATTAATCGACCGAAAGAATTAATAACAACTCAATCCTTACTGCTAATAATAGTTTCATATGAATTATAGTAGACGACTGAAGTTGTTTATTTTAATAAATTTTCCCCCAGCCACTGATATATTATTGATGTATAGTGTTTCTTTGCCCTTACAAAGAATCGACCTTATTATAAATATTTTTTAAATCTGTGTTACTTATTTTAAGTGCATATAGATAACTCCTAACTCCGAAGCAAGCAATAAACAAGATTACCGAGTTTATTTATTGAGTTCATTTGGCAACGCGCACTTTACTATTAGTCAGATATAAATTCATTTAAAGAATTATACCCCGGAATCTTAAATAATTTAACAATTATTATATTAACCCATTGTCAAGTAGCTAACATGTCCTTATGGCTGTCCAGAAAAGGAAGCTAATCATATATTGTGGGAATATCCAAGAATGTGTACGGAACGGGAAGATTTACCCAAATCGTCCAAGCACTGTAATCTTACTAAATTTATACTGAATTCAAAATAATATTCATAGGCTCCACTTTCGGAGCAAGCACGACTAAAAAAAATATTCATATCTTTGCTTACATTGCACTAGTGTAAATATTCTATTAAAATCTACAATATATCACTTCGTCGTTCACCGTTCAACAAAATTATCAACGTTTCTTTTATGAAATTATTAATTAAAAATAATTGAAAGAACATTATTAATTATGTATATCACAGTTCATTTGACTGATTCATATGTCAACAAATTAAAAATATGAATGTTATTTTATAGTATATATGAATTATAAAATTCATTTTGATACAGCTTTAAATATAAATAATATTTTGACTTTCATCAAGAAATTTCTTTCGTCCTCTTCACGTCTTATTTTACTATGACAGATGCTGTTAGCTAATAGGTTACAGATTTCGTCTACATGTAGCCAATAAAGACACTTTCTTATCGGCTACCTTTGATTTTTTAAGGATTTTTGTGTGGAGCTAAGAAATTTTAACTAGCGTTATGTGAGTAAATATAACGTCACGTGAATGTCCTATGAGTAAATATAAATTATCCAAGAATTGCACTCAGGTGTGCTGAAGTTAAAATAAATAAAAAGATACTTATTTGATCAAGCGATTATCTGAGATCATCACGCTCGCTGTATGCGCTTACCCTTAACACAGGGATACTATACCTTTTTCAATTTATTAAAAAAAAATTGTAACTAGTAGAGTTTTTTTGTCGTGTAGTAACACGAATAATGAAGTAAACCACAAATTAGGTAAATATTATTATGTATATAATTTTAATTTTCCAAGTATAATATACATAAATCTATGTAAAAAGTATGATGCGCAAAGACAGTCATTTTGCTCTCCGATATATAATATATATAATGTGTTAGTCACCTCCGGAGCAGAGTATGTAAGCATACATTTTTTGCAGCAAAAGCTGCAGGTTCAAGTCCCACAGTTGCTAAATATTAATTAGGTATACTATATATGTATAATGTTAAGATAATTCTACACACTGTGGAAATCAAATTACGTTATATGGCTTTATAGCGGATATGGTTAGAAATACAAACAAATATTATATATACTGTTAATGCATACAATTATTGTTTGTGGTAGAGACTAGGTGACACAATTTTAATATTATATCATCGAATTTTTACAAGTTACAGGTTGCGGAATGATTGTAATCGAAAAATGTGAGATTAGAAATTATTTATAATTATACATGAATTAGGTTTTTTTGTTTATTTTCATTGATATTTTGAATAAACAATAACAATTGAATGTATAATAGTTTAAACATACACAACACAGGGATATTTTACCTTTTTCAATTTATAAAGGAAATCTTTTTATTAGTAGTTTTTTCTGTAGTATTTATTACATATTGATATAATAGATTGTATAACTCAAGTTGTCTTATTGTAAAATGAAACAATAGTATTCATAAGCTATTATTAAAATTAAAATTAAATATTTATGTGTATTTATGATTTTTTTTAAGCCAAATTTGTTGCAGATAAATTATTCATCCTGATTTTAAATATAAAATTTGTAGATTTAATACTATTGTCATAGGTATTAATATAGTATTTTGGTGAAACCTTTTGAAAATAGATTCAATTCATATTATTTAAACTCTTAAATCCTATTTGTTCTGAAAACTTTTGCATTCTTCTGGGCTAAATTAGTAAATTTTTAAATATTAAAAAGAAGTCATATTATAATAAGTAATGCATCCTTGTCCATATCATTCAAATAAAATATACCACTTATATTGTATTTTTGTTAAACACATTTATACTTGCATCATCTTCTATGATATCTATAACACTTCATTTAAACTCAAACATTCATAGAAAGATATTAGAATATGTATATGAAATACCACCGTCGAATTTATTTGTTTTTCAACGATAAGACTATGTTATATTTTATTTAAATGAGAATATTGAATTTCCTGTCAAAATAATAAAAAAGAGGCGTTGAAACTTTTTAAACTAAATTTTTCACTTGTCAAAAAATGTCAATTTTAATTATCAAATGTATGCATAGTACTGTAACAATTATTTAATTAATTTAATGCATTCAAATTTCATGTAACTATTAATGAGTCGGTAAAAGTCAATACCATGCATTATTGTGGCTTAGTCGTTTTAAACACAACTTGTTACAAATAATGTTTAATTCATCTGGTTTTGAAAAATCAACTTTGTAGATTAGATACATAAAAACATCTATTAAAAAAATTCTCGTCTGTTTTTGAATATGCGTTAGAATTATTTAGATTAAAAAATAATACGGAAACATTATGCCTAAGGCGTAAGAAGACTTTTTCATTAGATCACGTAGATAATTAATGACGTTTGAATATATTAAAACTAGTCACAGATTTCAAAGTAAAACAAGTTTTTATAACTGTACATTTTTCTATAATCAAATTAAACATATTTTACTCGATTAAAGCATTGCTTTTGACATTGAACGATTTTTTTTTTACAATTAATTTCAGTTTATTGTCTTGTTGAATGATGGATTAGCATTTACGTTGCGGTGACAGATTGTGGGCTCGAATTTAAAAATTCAAATATGCATAACTGAATGTGCAATGGGTTGTGGGGATGGCGGTTTGTTTGTAATTGTGGAAAATACTGCCTTGAGAGGTGTCTTTGAATTGTCGAATTATGCTCCAGAGCAGTGATTCTTAATGTGAGGGTCGCAATACCCAGGGCGGACGCGAAAAATATTTCGGGGGTCGCAGAAAAATTATAAAAGATGTACCAAATATAAATTATATATTTTATGGATATTAAAAATAAATCTTCTATTAATCGAAATTACGGGTTTTTCAATGCAATTAAATAAAAGAAATTAATTCCTTCTGAATTAAACTTCCGAGATGTTTTTGTACACATACCCATTCTCAAAAAACTTTTGAGAACGCTTCTCGAGGGGATATGGCTAATAAAATATTCAATTCAATGAAGACATCACCATTTCCTGAATAGTCAATTTATAGCAAAACTTTCATTGTAATTAAATAAATTAATAGAACTCCATTTAAAAATGGCTGAACATCTATATCACATTTAAATTTCGCAGGTTGCTATCTTGGTTGTGGCACAATTATTGGGATTAATCCAGTTGAGTCTTGATAATGTTGTCAACCGAAATAGTTTTCGACAAAATTAATCAACCTGTGTTATTATAAATTAATATTATTGTTAAATTGTTATTATATACTTATACATATATATTTGTCTCCCCAATAGCGTAAAGGTTAGCGTTGAATCCGGGTAATGCAGGTTTGATTCTCACATCTCCTGGATTGTAAAAAAATCTAAAAATGCAGAACTGGAAGCTTATTCGGTTAAAAAATTGTCTGACAGCCAATTTAGTGAAAATTAATCTATCAAGATGTGTTTTCACACTAGATTAGATCCATATACTCTCCACTCTACTTGCGGAGCAGGTGTGGTTAAATATATATATATATAAAGCTCAAGCTACATATGTTATAAATACATTATTCTAGTACTTATACGAGTAGTATAATGAGCCGTTCAGTGCACACATTGATTAACTCACTAAAACAAAAAAATGAGAAATGCGATGAAACAATGTATATTGTTTTTTAAAATTCCTGTTATAATATAAATTCAAATATATAAATTTTGCCGTTTAATGGTGTTAATCTTTATTATTCAGGAAAGTTATTATAAATATAAAAAGTTATGACTATACCAAGTCCTTTGACACTTAAATGTAAGATTTTTTAAAAAGTGGAGTTAGTCGATGTGTGCACTGAACGGCACATTATATGTTTACGAAAAATAGATTCTTCACTTAGTAAAGATTCAAAAGTTTTGTGTAATATATTTGTATAAATTCGATCACACGAAGAGATAAAAAGCCGAAAGAATGGATTATATGTATAAATGTAAGGTTAGATTTAATAATGTGTTTTTTTTTTAAGTAACCATATTTAAACAGGGGATTAATGTCCTAGAACCCTTCAAACTAGCTCTGTTGTCAGTTGTTTTAGCTTTGTCTTTACAAGGTTCCAAATGTTAAATGACACCGATTGTCTTATTAATTGTAAATCGTAATATTCTGAACAAATTAATTATTGTTAATTGACTAAAAAGAACCTTATACCAACCACTTTTATTGATAATAATAATAAAGAAATAATATAATCAATATATTATTATAATATGCCGTTTGGCATATTTTTAAATAACAACCTTGAAATATTTATTCAATGAGTTTTGCATTTGTATGATACAAATATTTGTAAATATTGCAGTCGCTTATACCAGTTATTCTCAAAGTCGACATCACCCTCCGGGGGCACTGAAGATACCCAGAGAGATTGCGGTAGTCACAGAGTCTACGGACGGGCATTGAAGGGGAGAATGGTCACAGAAATAATCCGACAGTATTTTTTTTTTTAAATTTTCCCAATTAATTCCCAAGATAAAAAATTATATATTCTCACAAGAAAAACTATTTAAATATGTGCATATATTTGTATTTTGTCCAATTAAATAATCAAGTATATTTTAAAACCGATCTATTTACAAAATACAAGATTTTAACAAGCAATTTTTTTACTAATGTTAGCGCGCATGAATATAAATCTGTAAATACGAAAACCTTACATATAATTGAACGTAGATGCTTATTATAAGAATAATACTGAGTTCGTAAATTTATTGCTGAAATATTTTTGAGAATTCAATGTTCGTAGGGGGGAACAGGCACAATAAGTTTGAGAAATTCTGATTTACATGACAATTAAACACTAAAAGGTCACTTTGCCTAACCACCGGTTACAACTTCACACTCGTTATGTGGGCGTATATGTAACGCGACGAACGTACAAATTAATTAATTTGTTTCAGGAACTAGAACCTAATGTGTCTTAACTCTAATCTAATTAATCATGTTTTTGTCTAACATAGTATTAGAAGATCGTATTATTTTAATTCGACACATAAACTTAGGTAAATATTTTTAAAATTATTTTTTTATTGATTTCACTCTGGGGTATATGGGTGTATATTTCTACAAAACAGTCAGTTGTTTAACATTTTAGGACCCCATTTCATTTTGAAACATTTTATGCAATTTCGGATCTTGAGCAATCGAAATCTTCATTGCTGACCTATTCAGATGGTGTCATAATAATTTTAATGCGTTTATTAGCTAATATCTACTATAGTCTGTAACAAATTTAATCATTATTCGAGTCCAAAAAATGGACTTATTTTTGATAATTATGATTTTATCTGCACCTGAAAGCAAAACATACTTACCATCTACTCACCCCATCTTTACACCGGGCCTTAATCAGGCGTATCCTGGAGCTATAATATCGAGAAACGATCTAGTCTTTTCTATGGGAATATCGCAGAAGTATTTTTACTGCCTAAAATTTAGGTTGCCATGCACTCAATTTTTCTCAAGTTAAACATAAATAAAATTAAAAATTTGTCAAGTCACATATGACACCGTACATCTTTTAAAAACAATGACATACGACGTTGTATGCAATCTGATTGGATGGCCAGATGGGTCCAAAAGCTAATTGGGATGACTTGCGTAATTTTTCACGTTTTCTAGATATTATTAAACATTTCCGTAGTATGTGATTAATATCCTATTTTAGACATCCATGAGGACATGTCGGATATTTAGTAACGTTACATTGAGACAGCTAGGCAGCAAAACCACCGTGGCCCATAAAAAATTGGTGTTGGTAAAAGTGGTCAGCTTGGTTATCTCCATCCGCCATTTAATATTCATACATAAGATTTCACTTAACCACTGAGCCACCACGGTGTCTTTTATTATTGAACTATATTTTCCGCAAATTCAATACCCGTTGCCTGTCATTTTACGACTTGAAAACGTGTTAATTAATTCAAATTGTTTCAGAGTAAGTAAGTAATGACATTTGTTTTCAATCGGAATACACAAATTTATTATTCTGTACAAACATGTGACGTTTTACAAGATGTTTACAAAACTGTATGTATTGTTATAACCGTTAACATTTGCGTATTATGCTAATAATTAGGCCAATGAATGGTACTAATATAACTTTACTATAATCATCTGGGAAACGTGACAGAAAAATACGCCTGTATGGTTATATTTTTATTTATTATGTTTTACCCATGACACTGACGCAAATGTGTTTAATACGCTTATTCAATGGAAACAGCTATAAGAACTGATATAACGAATTTACAGGTTTAAAAGACGAACAATGAAACTAACCACAAATGAAGCAGGTAGTTTAATTTTTGAACCGTCCATAATGCAGAAATAAACATGTTTTTCGGAAACATTTTGATCGTATTACACTATTTTAAGAGAAATGTTTTATCTACCAAGTACAATTTAAATTAATATAAATTATTTTCTGTATAAAAACAAAGATGATTGTAAACGAGAAAATTTACTTTGCAGTCTTTCATCGCCACAAGACTAAATCCACGATGTCGGTTCTGGAGGGAGATAAGGATTCTTGGAGAATCATAGGTTTTTATGACCCCCATTTAATAAGAGGATATGGATTAAGAAGAAATGAGATCTGAAGATAAGAAAATTTGCAAGACAGGTGGACAGAATTTGGAATTGGACGGCGATTTCCTAAATCTAAGGCACTGTGTGATCTGCATATGGTTTGCTTGAGGACTTTATAATATGAAAAGAATGAGATATTTTGGTTCATAGCAGTTTATACGTTGAAATTATTATTATATAGAATCACCATGTGAAATTTCTGGAACTATAAACTGGTAGATGCAAAATGAAAAACATAAATTAAAATATCAAAAAAAATAAAAAAATATTTATTCTGAGTATTTCATCATGTGATAACAGTGAAGTTCTTTTTATTGAACTAAATTTAATTAGTATAAAATAAAATTACGCTAGATTTTTATATGGCAACAGCATATTAATATCTACTAGGAAATCCCGGAATATATTATAGTAGGGTAGAACAAGTTTGAAAAAAAATTCGTATGAATTATTTGAATCTTTTTAAAAAAAAGCAAAAGCGAAACTGATTCACGAAAAACGTGGGTTTTCATCACTGTCATAAAGAATATTGTTTTACAAGTTTAGTAATTTACTATATATGTTTTGCACATGTTATAGAAAGAGAACGAATTGTATGAAAACTTTTTAGGAAAAAACGCATTCTTATAAATGACAATTTTATACGGATGTAAAATTTTAAAATTCAGAAGGCAGAAAAGGCGGGAATTAATAACTTATACAAACAAGTGCAGTTGTATGATTTATGCATATTATAATTAAAATGGTGTTGTGCCCTTGGTGGCGAGTGGTAGGCGTGTACACTTCGATGTCGGAGGTTAAAATTCAAATCCCACAGCTGCATAAAGATTTAGATGCTTATAGCGTTCGTTGATAACCAATTATAGTAATATTGTCGAAGCAAGTCTTCATTATTTTAGTATACATGATTCATATAATCATTTACAAGACGGCTACCTACACATTGTGGGAATCCATATGCTCCACTTTTGGAGCAGATATTGCATACAAGTTCTTAGTTATAGATTTCGCTATACCGAAAATCACGAGTACTATGGCTGCATAAAAAAACACGTTAATATAGCAGATGTAAGCAATTAGTTTATAAAAAAATATGACCTCTAAAAGTGGTGAGATTTTTATCTCTCATTACATACGATCTTCACTATTTTGCTCGTATTATTATAGTGGTCCCCCAACAATAAGTAATATATTATTACAGTGGTGATCCCAAAAATAAACAATAAAAAAAATTTACGTGTTAGATTATTTATTTTGTTGTTCGTTGTTTGTATGTGCGTTGATATTTATGTCATTTATAGTAATAGGAATACCCGGTATCAAATAAAATTGCTTATATACAAAACTCTCTTTCTACACGGTGGATGCGTTCCACTCAGTACCGTGTTAAAGAAGTATAAAAAAAAATAATGGTGGACAGTTTATTGTATTTAAATTTCATTAAAAAAAATACAAAATTTTATTAAAATAAATCGCAGCAAAGATTATTCACATATCAGATAATAGAAGAATCCGTTTGCGCATATTTGGTAAGACGTCGCTTTCATCACTTGAGGTTACAGAGCCGTAATATTATTTCAAAATTTTCGGGTTTACTGGATTTAAATAAAAAATGGGAGACAAATTGTGTAAAAAGAGAGTTCGTTGTTACACACATAAACATAAATACCTATTATTTATAAAATATAATGAAATGTATTTCCAATTAAGCATATCCTTTTGACTAGGGTAAGAGAAAGTATTGAGTAAGAGGTTTCACCCCCTGATTATATTGTATGAAGAAAAAAAAAACAGATGAAAACGTACACAATCGATCAATTCAAATCGTGAAAATAGAGCCTACGCGTCATACCAAATGTTGGCGCCAGTTTTTTTGATAATACTATTTGATAATATATATCTTTATGTAGATAAAAAATCTTTAAGGTCACACTGTATCTGCTTTAAATAATATATTGTTTATCAAATTAATCGTAAATAAAAATTACATATGCCAGTGTTGATTATTGTTCTTAGATTATCGCATCGTATCGATTTTTACAGATGAATGCATCGATTTGGAAAATAAATACATGAACGAAAACTGCTTTTCGTTTCATAATTTGACAGTCTGTCGGATATGAAATATTTTATTGTTTTGATGAGAATGAATGGTTTACCTTGGAAAGTATCTGAAAATATCAAGTGATTACATTTATTTATTATAAAAATTATTGTTCGGACTAATATTAAATCATCAATTTTCACACTTTTCCGGTTTTGTAGCGTTGCTACAAACAGTAGCGCATCTACATATTATCAATAATATTGATGTGATGCAAGTCTTTATTCCTGGTCACAAATTTTACAGGCTCTCCTTTTTTTACAAATTTAAACCCCAAATTTAGATACTAATTCGGCATCTGCAGCTTAAATCCTTTTGACAGAATGTGCATTAACAAAAATAAAGCTGTTATATGTATTAATAAAGTTTTTTTTTTTTTTAAATACTTTAGGAAAATCCCGAATATATAATATTGAGACTAACGTCATACGGACTTAAGCTTGTTTATTTAAAATCAGAGTAGGACTAGTTTGAGTTTTTCGAATTACTATACATAAAAAAAAACTTCGAGCATTTATAAGTTAACTAGATGAGCACATAAAACTAATACCAATTAAGTATTCGTGCGATGAAGAAGTCAGCAAGACCCGATATACTGGATAAACCCAAAATAATGATACGGCTGTTTAAAAAAAATGTAGTTTTACCAACCGTGAGTTCTTATTCCGAGAATTTAAACTATAACATTGATCGAATCTCGCTCTTTTATCAGATGCAACATACCGATGTCCAAAACAATTTCGTCAAACATAACCATAGCCTTCCGCATTGACATTACTACTGGTAAGTAAGTTCTGCATAATAAAATAAAATACTATCTACCAAAATTTGTCAGGTAGTTACTTATTGGCATGACGTATTCGTCGAAATATGTATGGACAAGTATTTGTATTTTTTTATTTAAATTATAAACTACAGTAAAGTACATCTAGAAGTAGATTAATAGTTGAATGATTGATGTGAGTATAATATATTTAATATATTGGTAACAGTAGTATTGTAATGATAATCAACAATATTATGCAAACAGGCTATGCATACAGATAATGTAACTTGATACAATTGGTAATAAAAAAAAAATTAAGTTCACTTCCCAACAATGATTGTCAAACAGCGAAATATTTTTTCGTCTTAATTTCTATTACGTATTAAAGGTGTGCCTGCTAAATTATCCGTAACGGCACGTGATACATACCAATAGATACGTCATTGCAGTATAAAACACGAGATAATTCTTGGATGATACTAGTTTTTTTTCAATCAATTTGTTTTTAAGCCAATCAATTAACACTTGGCCTGCGGGAACTGTAATATTATGTTATTGTGTACTCCAACGGCTATCTGCCAGACTCGGGACGTTCTGTGCCTCATATTTTAAATATTTTGACAGCCAACTGTAGTAAAATACTCTTACTAAATTTTTATAAGAACACCAGAAAACTTTCTTGCTCTATACTTTATAAATGTCGTTACTTCTCATATCAATTTACAAGTGTGTAAAGCTAATTCTATCCTAGCCTATCATTTTGGACCGAAATCGTCTTCCTTGGTTTAGTATAC
>JAGVSQ010006235.1:0-16634 GCA_022683975.1 Rhyacophila evoluta
GAGAACTGTTTGTCAGACAATTGCTCAACCCAATGGGCATCCAGTCCTGCATTTTCGAATTTTTAAAATCCGACCAGATGGGGAATCAAACCCGCATTCCCCGGTTTGCTAGGCGCCCACGCTACCAACTACGCTAACCGGGGAGACTGATAATAATTTAATAATTTATTTAAGAAAAACCAATAAAACTGATGAAGTGGAAGCTCTTTTTCTACTCTCTCTAAGTTCACAAAACATCCTTTTTTCAAACTTAAAATCTACATGTAGACATTAATTCGGCATTTTACCTTACACCCTTAAGCTAGAACCTGTATTAAGTTATAAACATTATGATTGCAAAATAAAAGCTATTTTGAAAAATTAAGGGTTACGTTATTTTTTCTTTCCATAGTCAATATGTTAAATGGTACAACATATTACACTCGTTTCAGATTTATCTTAATAAATCCGTTTTATGAATGTGTATTTTTATGGGAATAGTGCTTTTTAATACAAAAGCTTAATCCAAAAAATCAAATGATTACTCTACGGAATATTTTATTTGGTCGATAGCTATTTCTAAGTGTCAAATAAGTTAATACTTCTGCATTGCCAAACTGTTTATACAGTTTTTCTATTCAGCAGTTGGCTTGTAACCAATTATCGTGGCTGCATAAGTATTCGCTCACGTGAATCACTCAGAACAGAAAATCATCGGTTTAAGATTTATTTTAGATCCAGTTTTCAACTATTAAATTCGTTATGTAAGTAAAAAATAAAGATCTCAACTATATGAAAATATGTATATCTAAAAATATTCAAATATGATCAATAAATATTGTTACATCAAATGTATTTAAAATAATTTAAGTTGGAGATAGCGAAAAGCTTATATATGTTGTGTTTGAATTCAGACTTTATTGCTATACTGAATCTAGCTAGAGGTACATATTATATTAAGGATGTTACGGGGAAGTTTCAACCCTGCTTGTCTTTTATTACGATCGACAAGATTCTGCCATCTTAGACATACTGTCAAATGCCAAGTATATGATGTCTCCAGCGGAGTTAAGGGATTCTGCCATGACTTGGGTAGAAAGAAATAATTGACGGGTGACATCCTGGAGATGTTATATGGTGACAATTGAATATGAGAAATAAAAAAACTGAATTACCACCAAGATGAAGTTAAACCTTTTCCACGATTTTATAAGATCTTTGAGATCTTTTAACGGTCATATAGAGGATGAATTTTTAAGATGTTTTTCTATGACATACGTGCATAAAATTATTATAATTTTTTACTAGAATAATTTTGAGATATGATGACAAACTTGTAATATTTTTGGAGGCTCTATCATTGAAATATATGAGAAAAATTATGCTACTTGCATGCGTTATTTTCAATAACATTAAGTCTTTGAAAATCGTATACAACGAAAAAATTTTCTACAGTTTATTAAGCAATGTTTTAGAAGACATATTTTATTGAAAGTTTTTCTACCATATAATAAAATATTAATTATTTTACTATCAATTCATTTTATTTCAGTAATAAATAACGTTAAAAAAACTGCAGTCAATATCATTAATATATCTAGCTATATATATATAATTCATATCATAAATGTAAATGTGCTTTTCGTTTTGCTACTTTCTATGTCTCCAAACCCACTATGCGGGCATATGCCGTGGTGTAACGAAAATGACGTACTCAGTGAAGTGCCAAAACTGTATAGGTAGTAGCCAATCAACGCTTTAGATATCGCGTACTAAAAGGATTCGTATTTTAACTAACGAAACCCTATTGATATTTAGTATTGTTGACCATATTTTTTGTTGTAAATTTTCATTTATGGAAACTAAATAAAACAATTGCAATGGTCAAATGATCCAATAAATAAACGAATCAAATTAAGTTGCTATATTATTTCAATCGACATTCGGGGACACGCCCAGAGGATGTTATAAGTTTAAATTTGCCACATAGTCTGATAAGCTGCAGATAAAACTATAACGTGAATCTAGTACCGTCTACATTCAGAGTTAAACAATAATGATCACAAAACGCATAGTATGGTATGATACAAGTTTCTTAATGTTACACCGGAACTGCACTCCGTATAATTTCATTTCCTGCTGCTGGAAAGCTCATCTCATTCAAGTTTCGTTCGGTTTCTGTTCAGTCAGACACAAAAGCTTGTAATGACGCTTCACAGTTATATCTTATACTTAATTTTATTTAATATATAATCCCAACAAGTTATATATCAGCGTTTGGATACTATTATGTGATACATGTGCGATTAAATTATAACATAAAATAATAATTACTTCATTAACATCGAAACTTGAACTATAACCAACGTTTCATATGGATTTTGTAAAATTTGAAATACTTGTATATATCAAAAGTCATTTAACAGTAGTTTGTTTGTATTGTTTAAAGATTTTTATCAAAATGGGAAACTCCTTTAATGCTTTCAATTTTTTTTTCTAAATAAATAATTTACTATTGATATATTGAGACGACGTGCCTGTTCAATCCAAATAAAAGCACCAGAAAAGTTTATTATCAATTTCACATAATCTTTTTAGTAGCCAGATATGCACATTTAAATTTAAAAAAAATAACATTCTATAATTCTCGAGAATTCAAAAAAGTCGGGAATTCAAAATCATTAGTTACAACCAAGCTTCACAGTACTCACTCGCTCGTAATCTTTATGATTTTTTTCTAACAATTTCATGCATTTATCATGAAGAGAATAAGCCTTTTCAATGATTTTGAAATTTAACTTTAGCACAAGAACATATTCCAAAATCTCATCTCCTTTGTCACGGAACAAAAAGAAGAACGTGGCTTAACGACTCCGTAGTCACCGTGGTTACGTGCATAACAATCATTTTCTGATTTTAAACATCGCACAACTCCATATGTTGATTATTACGAATTGATAATAAATTTATTCGTATGTAGTGAAACTCAGTCGTCAATATTTAAATGTATGTTGATTGAAATTCTAATGAAAATGATATCCTAATAGAAACCTACTTACTTATATGACTTAAACATCTTACAATATGCATATTAACAGTGTGTTCATGAATATTAATATCAAAATGTTACCTGCGTATATTAATTCTGGGTACAGGGCTGATTCCAAGTATATCTGTTCTCGTGATGCTATCTTTAGTGAGAAAGTGATTAAATTTGGCACGAACGATATTTGGCATTAGCGTTGATAGTGATCACTGGTTATAAGTCGATAATTGAAAGTTAATAAATAAAATTACCACAAAGCCTTGTGAAAGTGAAAAGATACTTAATAATAGTCGTGGGCTTCGTTGTTGGCGTTGACGGGTTCTAATCCCACAGGTGGATGAAAAACTATATATCTAAATGGCTGAGTAATTTACTGTTATCTATTTTACTAATTATCGTGGGAAAGGCATTACTAAAGAGTTCGGATTCTTGTTTTATACTTTTGGCACAAAACGATTTTAAAAAGTTTATATCGAATTATGTTTGTGATACATAATTATGCGACTAAGTTTGACAGTCATTCAATCGCTTCAATACTTTCTGTAACAAATAACTTTGTGAAATGTAGTTTTTTTTTTATTTTATTTGATTTTTATACAGCTAACGTTTTTTTCAGGCGTGGAATATTTCAATTTATAAAAATCAAGACATTTTATGGATAATACTAGTCGGATATAATAATTTTAATTTATCAACATCCACAACTATTTGGTAGCTGGGCTTCACCTTTAAGTATCTTTAGGTGTATTTATATTATATAATATTTATAAAACTAAAAGTGACAAAAACTCTGACTTTCGCTTTATAAATCGAATGTGGAAAGGATAAATCTGAGATCTACGTTCAAAATAACTTCTTTAGATAATCATAATGCATATGACTTAACACGCATTCTATGAAAAGGATGTAAACTGCAAATGTCGAATTGGTTTCGAAATTTTGCTTTTAAATTTAGAAAAGGATGGCGTGTTAAATTATCGACCAAGAAAAAGGACCCCGATCAGATTAATTTTATTTGTTTCTCATAAATAACTTATAAAATTAATATCGTATTTCGTAAATTAAATACCATTTAAGCCTTCGTTAAGGTTGTGACTTATCAATATTTGACTATGCCCCAAATTCATTAAATATATGGTTTTGTGTTGCCTGTAAAATGTCTACTGTGTGGGTTACGTTCTTTTCCTTTTCAAAGTCGATATATATATATTTATATGTTAGAATCGTAAGAATGAATATTATTATGCATATTTTTATGCCATATCCTATCTAAAAGAAGAGCATATCGACTTCAAATTGTGAACATGACCACTTCAGAAAGTGGGTATATGGATTTGCAATATTGCCAAAACTTATGTTGACATATTTTACACATAAAAATTATCAATTCTTTCAGAATCAAGTCCTGCATTACACCAATGAAATTAAAATCCAGCAGCTATAGCAATTGAGCCAAAATATTTAACCCCGAAGCACGCACGCTAACTTCTTGACTACCGAGTAGAAGACCCTTAAATAATCACCAAAAAACTGACAAGAAATTGAGTCAGAATTTTCACTCATTTGATAAACTTTGAAGAAGATGAACTTGTTCAATTAAAGTGCTTATTAATATTACCGCTCTTCGTAAACTTTTCATATTCGCATAACTTTGCGATTGCGTTCGTAAATTAATAAATAAAATTACACCCTTAAAAAAATATTTTTGACACGGGGTTGAAATTAATGGAAAAATTAATTGATTTATTAATTTTTATCCATTATTTTTAACCGTATTAAAATTTTAAACTTCTCCCCATTACGGTGAAAGATTTCAGAGAAAGTTTAACCGACTCATAGATGAAAGGGTAAAAGTTTTGAACCTCTCCAAATCTTAAATAATCAATAACTCTCTTCCTAATTCACAAAGTAAATTATCATAATCCTGGGTATAAAGTTATGCCACTGGTTTATCGTAAGACTTATATGTAAGCTTTTATACGTGACAACGTGACCGATATATTATACATGGAAACATACTGAATTCAAATATTGCATGAAACGTTGTAAAATAATTACAAAATAATATGATTAATTAATTTTACTATTTCGTATTCACATTACCACTACAATATGGTAATACAATCAAAACTTTATCGGTTAAAAGTTTTATGGAACTAATTTACCGAAGAATTTTTTTTTTTGAGTATTGGATGTGGCAACCTTGAATATTAACAACTTTTTTGTTGGACACTTAGATGAGATTGTTTTATATTATTTATATTAAGTTAATTAATTAACATTAAGACTCAATTATCTCAAAACTCACTTTTTCACTTCAACGTCTTTTGCCAGTAATATGACGATATACAAAGTCCATCAAAAGGAAAAGGGACGTAACGTAAAGACGTAAAAAAATATTTAATGTTTTTTTAATGATTTTTAGCCAAATTCAAAATATTACATTGGCACATCCTTGAAGTGCATGAAAATTAAAACTGGTGTCTTATTTGCTCAATATGATAATAATTTATTTAAGAAAAACAAATATGATTGATTACGAGGAATCCTCTAATCCGGGTCGCGAATTTCACATGCCATCCTTTTTTCATACTAAAAAGCTAAATTTTGATACTTATTAGACATTTTCTGCTCACATCTTTTTGATAGAACCTGTATAAAGTTGTAAACACCCTGATTATCGAATAAAAGCTATTTTTAAAAATTGAAGGTTACGTCCCTTTTCTTTTCCACCGTCAATATTGTTGCATGGTGCATGTCTCAGAAATTTCTTCTGAACCCTCTCCACCATGCGGTCGTATTTCAACTGATTCAGTGCTTAAAAAACCGACCCACTCTCTAACCTGCTTCTAACTAATGAATTATACAGATTTTAAAGTATTGTAACATCTGAAAAGATCCTGGACGTAAGTAAAACGAAACCCAGTATTTGAAGCGCCTTACTACAAACGGCATCTTATCAATAAGACCACGTGTAGGTCGAAATATATAATAGTGGTTTTATTTATTGTTACAAACTAATAAAAATGTAATCATTTCAATAAAATTGTATGTATTTTTTTAGCTTAATCTCGATCTATGATTCTGCCATTACATTCTTCGGAGAGCTTTTTTACTGAAGCTCGCGCTGGCAATCATCTGGGGAGTAAAAAGTTTCCTTGTTATAGATAAGAAATGATTGTCGTAGGATATTATTAATGTGCGTACGCCAAGCAAGAGCATAGAAAGAGGTAAGCCAGAGTTATTCACGCGAACTTGACAACTCTGGTCAAACAATGGTAATTGCCAAAGTTACACGGGGCTAATGGAATTAGGTGGTGAGAGGAATTTTAAGACAATTAACAGGGTGTCCATTCTCCTGCCTCCTGTTGGCATGCAAGGTGAAAATGACTTAATTAGCCAGCTAACTCTTTAGATAAAACTTTTACGCGAGCTTTCAAGTTGTAAAAAATATCAAATTTAAAAATTTACCGAAATTTTGACAAAATTAAATGTTTTTTTTTCCGTAACCGGACCTTGGAAACTTGACGTCATAAATAAATTTGTTGCGATACAGAAATGAATAAATTAAAAAAAATGCTTGTGATTATAGAACACAATTATTTATATTTTTTTAATTACTTTTTTTTCTTCTATGATTTATGTCTAATAACGGATATTTTAGTAACTACAAATTTTAATATCCATTTTGATTTAATAGAAGTATCAAAAGATTAATTAAATATTTATTCTTAATAATAATATTAACGTGTAAAACAATTCACATTTTTCAAACTTCAAATTAGTGTTCCAACATAAATATTGGTTTCGTCTATTTAGTCATTTTTAATTGTATCTTTTAATATGCCATAATTCTCAAATTATTTTTTAATGGGTAAACTGATGTTATTAATTACGCCATCCTGTAAATTGCCATGAAATAAAGATATAAAAAAATGCAAGTACATCTGAAATTCCATACAATACAACTATTTATTTCGATATATTATGTATACGATACTCGACAAAAAGGACGAAATTCAGTAAGTATTTTTTTTAGAAAGACGGTAAAAGTTTCAATGAATAATTCGTTTGAACTTAATGTATTATTTTAATCGAGCTGAAAAGCTTCAGCTGAAAATTAAAGGTAAGATAGGGGAGATGCATTGAAACTCACTTTGACCTTCCTGCCTCTCCTGGCGGCGATTTGCCTGGACTGTCTCCGGATAGCCTCCAGAGGTCTTGCCGGGGCGTCCCCGTTCCCGCCTCCCTGTAAAAACCACCCCCACACTACCCCCGGGGGTTTTCCCCCGCGCTTCGTCTAAAAAAACACTAACAAGTATTTCTGAACACTCGACTTCTATTGCTGCTCGGCACTGTCAGCGAAAAGAATTATTTCGAATTTTCCCGCTCTTTTCGTTAGCACCTGCGAGACACTCAGGAGCTAAATTTAACTCCAAGCTGTAAGCTTTATATTTTAAACTCGAACTTTTGACTTTGATGTTTATCTAACGCACACATTAACACATTATAATTAACAATTATTTATAATATGTTCTTATCGAATATTTTATTTATATAAATTGAACACACAGAAACACACTTTTTTTTAAACACTTAGTAATTAATATTATAATATAGACGGCTTAATTTTTCAATTACACAAATTACAATACACTATATTATGATGAATATTAACGATATATTTTTAATAAAAAGACAAGAAATAGCTTTTCACAGTTAAATATCAGTATATAAAATATTTTATTATTTGACTGAATTATTTATTATAAACGGGCTATATATTCGAATATATATTTTTTAAATTTTTGTAAGACAATTGTAATCACTTTTTAAAAGTATTGAATAGAAATTTTACTGAAATAACTCGAGTACATTCAATAGTTACAAAATATTTATTTTTGAAGTGAATAGACACGGTTTTTACTAAGATCTGAATTAATATCGATAGATTTTTATTTTTAAATATACCCCGAAAGATTTATACGAAAGAACAATTGTTTTAGTTTTAGAACAATAATTATTTTTAAAATAAATATTTTATTGTGAATAACTTTATATATTTTAAAATAGTCACTAATTTACATGTATAAAATAACTTTTTTAAGCCACAATGGTATTTTATATATTATATTATTTTTTATACGGGATTTAAAAGTCCTTTAGCACCTCTTTCCCACTATAATAGCGCAAACTGCGACTTCCAGTTTTTCTGTTCTGTAAAAAAAATAAAGAAATAATAAATTTAATTAATAAAATAATATATAATACTAAAAATATTTATAATTAAAACAAATAGATTGGTTGGCTAGTTGAATGGTTAGAAATAAGAAATACATCATAAAATAGTTGCTATGTATTAATTCCTTTTACAGCCGATGTGTAAATAAAGTTCACATAAGTTAGAATCACTTAGTCACAAGAACTTATCACTAACATTTTTACTAGTATTAAAACTATCCATTTTTTATATTTTAAATGAATGATTCCTTGCATGTTGATTCTTAGTAACCTTATTAGGTGTCCAATATGACTTATTTGCTCTTTTTTAACCATATTTACTCCAATAGTGGAGCATAGTAATTCTGACAATATGAAGATGATCACTACATAAATTGAATATTTATGATATTTGCATTATAAAGGTATTTATTTTTAGAAGAAAATTGGCTGTAAACTAACTACTCATAGCATTGAGCATCTAGTTCCGAATATTGAGTTGTTTTTATAAATCCTGCATTTGCGTGACTTGAACTCGCATCATTTCTAAAGCTTTTAGACAGCGGAATTACAGAATATATCTTTTTAACAATCAATGTAGACAGTAAAGTTGCTAGAATGAAAAATACAATGTCCATTGTATACATTTTAATATTATATGACTCGATAAATAGAAAAAAAAATTACACAATCATTTATACTTGACTAACATTATTTCTTTTGAAAGCTTTTTTGAAAACGTTATACACATATAGAATTTACACATAATATAAAATTCATTATATTGTTGGTATTTAATGCTTGTTTATGCAAGGCTATAAGCTAATTGGGTTCAGGAAAATTCGGCGTCATTCGCTCCCATATTTCACGATGAACTTTATGCAATATGGAAATGCATTTCAAACAAAATAAAAGCGGTTTGTTCAACAGCAAAGTTTTCCAAGCACTTTCAAGAGATAAATTGTTTAAATGGATTATAGACTTTGTATTTGGGACAGCCGCATTTCACAATGCTTATTTATCTTTGCGATGTCAGATGGAAGATAAAATAAATAGATTAAAATTCGAATATACGGCTTATATGAAAACATATCTCTATACCTAGCCTAAAGCTAATGTATTAGAAATATACAAAAGCTCAAATCCATCTGGAATAAGCACACTTTCGAAAATAATATTATTAACGATATTCGTTCCAGGAGTAGAGTACGAAAATTGATTGTCAGGCACCTGCTCAAACTTTTGAGCATACAGAACAATATATTTAATTTTAATTTTTTATACCATGTTCGCTCCCAACATGGAGCATATGTAGCACAGGAACACAGTGTGAAGATATTGACGTCGAAAGAAGAGTATATGGATTTTCGCAATGTGAAGACGTCTTGATGGATTATTTTTCACGAGAATAGTTTGTCAGACAATTACTCAACCCAATGGGCACCCAGTCCTGCATTTTTAGGATTTTTAAAATCCGACAGATGGCAATTTGAACCCGCATTCTCCGGATCGCTAGATGCGCACGCTATCAACTACTGGGGTATCCGTTTTTTTTGTTATCCGTTGGGAAGACGGTTTTTTAAATCCTTCTAAAAATTTCTAATTACACAAAATACGAATTACACAATTATTAGCGGGTTTCATACTTTTCTTGTAGGAGTCACTAAAATTCTAAGGTGGATAAAAGAAATGTGGGCAGCAGATAATCCTGATTCGGTTGCGTATTGCTTTATGCCCCACCGACAGATGCAATTAAGTCAAGAAATCTGGCAAGCTTTATATGATATGCATATGACGGGTGAATTTTCAAAGTGAACTTTTTCTACTAGATCAAAATTTAAGTATAAAGGTTTTTTTTATTTAAGCCAGCTGAAACTTTATAAAAGGTTTATTTCGGCTTAACAAAAAACTAAGTACATAATTTACATTAACATTTAACTCTTATGTTCGTATTTGTTTGAAAATTTAATAATAGTACAATGGATGAAGCAATATTTGGAGACTGAAAAAACTTTCATTGAAAGAGGCAGTTGAAACTTAAGTCTGAATAATCTTTTTAATAAGCAACATCTTTAAGTATCATAAAGATTACACTGCCAAAAAATGTGACTGATATTTCCATTTTCCTTTCAACATTTACACACTAAACTGACAATAGTCCCAACACGTGCCAAAGATTTTACCACCACTCTTCTCAACGGTTAATAGTGACGATAAAATCACGGGAGAGTCTTTTTCGAGCGTACCAGTATGCTTTGAAAAAATGGAAAATAATTTATGCCTTTTAAGAGGCCACGATTTTTATGTTTACTCCAAGAGGCATCGTAAGGTTTTTTTTTAAATTTAAATAGATCCGTATTTAGAATTGATGAGATGCAAATATGAATTATTAGCTGCCACTTTTGCAAGAAAGTCTGCTTCTTTATTTCCACTAAGTCCAGTGTGAGCTGGGATCCAGAAAATTCTATATCACCAAGATTACTGAGTTGTATAAAAATATTCCCTTTTTAAGTATTATTTTATAATATACCTAAAACCCAATGTACATACGTTTCACTGAAAACAAATGTTTATAAAACTGGAGGCTATATTGAATACAGTAATTTATCGTGTACTAAAAAGTTTTGGTGCAACCATTTCAATGCAAGATCAATTCAGAAAAAGAATATATCTTCTATGTAATTAAGGAAACGTTCTAGAAAGAGAGAATTGGTAGATAAAATAGATGCACGGAAATTGGCGCCAATTTGCAACATGGTACCGACGTATACTTCTCTTAAATGTGTGGTACTACCAGGTGAATGCCTACTTACGAGAAGTGAGCACTGTCACGTTATTCAACTAACACTATTTTATTTAAATATGTCTACTTATATGCATTGTATTGATCTTTAGTATATGTGAACTAATTTTGACTTACACAGTAACATAGGACTGCCGTCTACACACGACTATCTATTTCCAACAATAGCCGGAGAGATATTTACAAACATATTGGAAATATCGTATAAAGTATATAAAAATATAGTAAATCACTTCAAGTCGGTTCAACCATTTGTCGGACCGGTCGGCTATTGCGATTTGGTTTCTACGAAGGATAATTTTCTAGCTTTTAAAAAAATTGCAAAATCTTACGAGAAGGTTTCTTCTCGACAAGGCTAGATATTAACAGGGTATATTTAGTTAGAATAGGAATTACGTACACTCTAGTGCACGCGAACCAAATTCTTGAGAAAGCTGCTCCTGGGACACTTCTGGCACTTACGAATAGCACCTCACGTTTGCTACGCCATGGTATACACCCACATAACTAGTGTGGAGGGGAAAGCAAGTTAATCACTTCTCGATATCAGAGCTACGGGATATCCCTAATTGAGACTACGTCTTAAGATGGGCAGGTGGATGGAGGGCACATTTCGGTAGTCTTTGAAGAGGCTGGAATTCTACTAATCGATAGAAGAAACAAGCAGGATTCAGGCATTTTGGAGGCATCCGCAGTGTGTCCCAACTAGTTCCAGCACTATTTGCATGACTTTAAACATATTAAAACATTGCTCTGTCTATTATATATTAGTTTTATAATATAGAATAGAGCTTTTTTGAAATCATACAGAAGATAAAAGTTTATCAGCTTGATGAAAAATATTCGAAACTGGAGGAAAAAAGGTTTATTGTAAAATTAAGTTTTGTGTGATATTTTGAAAAAAAACTGTTAAAATACCTATATTGATTATTTAAGGCTTAAAATAAATCTGTAGTAATGTCCTTTTTTGTCGCATCACGTAAATTTGTGGACAAGTGTGCTTTCTCGTAAATGCTAGAAAACGAAAAATAATATGTCAAGATATAAATTTGCATTTCGGATATGCGTATATTTTACGCGCCCAGGAATGAAAGTGGTTAAAAAACATGTTACGCCAAAAGATTAAGTCTACATCCAATTTGAACTGTTCACAATTATCTTGTTGTTCAAATCTTATTAGAAGGCGCTTATCTCTAGCGAATAATCTCCATACGTGTGTGAAAATTGTCGAAATGGAGTAAAATCGAGTTTAAGGTTCCATGTTTTACTACTAACGCATACAAATAGAGAAACTTAGGGGACGTACTGTTGTAAATGGAATATATCCTCCAGCATAATTATGTTTAATGTTGAAATTCTATCGTGAAAATGAATTTCAAGATGCCACACAACTTGAAGGAACAATTTTAAAGTCACGTTTAGCTTCAATTTATCTGGATCCAAAGATTTATTTAAATCTTTAGCCTTAATAGGTTCAATCAGTCTCTATGTGTATCTACGTGAAACGGGTTCGATGTCGATTTTAATGATATTCAGAACCATGGCGCATCTTTTTGTATATATTTACTTTCCTAATGTATATTAATAAGGAACTCGACACTTAAGAAGTGGTAGCTATTTGTCTTTAGGCCACACTTAGCTTAATGCGGATTATCTGGGATGCGTGGCTGTATATATTTAAGCCACATGCTATTTGTTTTACACATTCTCTGCTAATATTTAATGTAAAAACCATGATACCTTAAACAACTTTAATCTACAAAAAAGAGAATACGATATTGTTTTAATAAAAGGTTCTTGTTTTGAATATCAAGAATGAAATTGTATGAAAATTTTATTTTTATAAAACTGATAAAAAAGTACAAAACATTAACTTTCCCCTCCGCCACCCACCACGTCTCCACACCTGTTATGCGGGCGTATACCGTGGCGTGACGAACGTGAGGCAATCTTTATAAGTGCCAGAAGTTTCCCAAAAGCAGCTTCCCAAGACCTTGGTTGGCGTGCACTAGAGTGTGTGTGATTCCTATTCTAACTAATTATTTGTATATGTTTTTTTTATATACCATATTTGCTCCCAACTTGGAGCATATGAATCTACACAGTGTAAATATATCCACTTCAAAAGAGGAGTACATGGATCTCCGTAATGTGAAAACATTTTGTCAGATTATTTTTCACGAGAATTGTTTGTCGGACAATTACTTTTCCCAATGGGCATCTGGTCCTGCATTTTTTGGATTATTAAAATCCGACAGATGAGGATTCGAGCCCGCATTCCCCGAATCGCTAGGCGTGCACGCTACCAACTACGCTACCGGGGAGACTAATTATACCCTGTTAATATCTAGCCTTGTCGAGAATCTCGTTCGCCGTAAGATTTTGAAAAAAAATTAAAAGCTAAAAAAATATCCTTCGTAGAAACTAAGTCTCAATGGCCGACCGCTCCGACAGATGGTCAAATCGACTTGAAAAGCTCTTCCCTTTCAACCGACGTATGGAGACACTCACTGAGGATGTGATTGGCATTCTGCATTTTGCCACACAAGGAAGTAGGAGATTCTATAAGACCAAGCTGACAGAGCTTGGAGGCAAAACCACCGTGACCGGTTAAAAACTGGAAAGTCCAATGGTCTGGAGGCAATTTCGTTATTTCAATGCGTCACTTTAGGCTTGGAAAAAAAAATACGTTTGTCTGCTCTTAATGGAGACGTTCCATCGCTTCTGTCAAGCATTTATAGCAGCCTCGTACACTAAAATTCGGATCACAGCTCTAGTGTAAAGTAACAAGCAGAAAAAAAAAGATTTGCATTTACCAAATTGAACTTATGGTTGATAAGAACTAGACGACTCAATTGATGTTTATTGAAATGTACCGTGTATTTAAATTGTAAACGTAAATACAATGTTTTCAAGAGTCTATGTATATTTAATGTTACCTTAAAAAATATTATTAATGCCAGTATAAAACCAAATCATCTCAAAATGCAATAAAACCGGTTGCTTCAGTCTTTTACGGATTTTTTTCAGATATAAGAGGTAATCGAATTCGCAAAGTGTATTTGAGTTTCGTAAATGAAGACGATCGATCAATCCCGCGGGAATGTTTCGGGTCTAGAGGCGAACGACGGGATAGAGGGGAAAATAAATCAAGACACTGCAGAGTGATACTCACGATTGATAAGATGCCAATTTTTCATTCCGGCCAAATACGATAAATAAATAAACAAATACGATACAAGAAGGATCTGACACTTTCTTTATTTCCCCTGGCTTACAAATATACTAAATTGAGATATTTGTTTATTACCAATGATATCTTTTTCATTTCAGCGGTTTCTGTTTCAATACATAAACATATATCATAAATTGATCTGTAAATGACTCAAGATGAAAGTGGATGATACGTATGAGAAAATATTTCAATTCAAATTTTCTTACATGTCAACACACGATTTTACCTGGAAAATTTGAAGATCTATTCACTCGATTGCTGTTTTTTTCTTGATTGTGACAATAAATCCATGGTTTGTCTCCTATTATCATGTGATAAGCAGAATTTTAGCGCCGAACTGTAACAACATTTTTCGCACACGACTGGGTCAATGCGAGTTTGTCTCTTAAATAGATGTAAATTTTAGAGGGAATGAAAAGCAACAATACTTCCCGATTTTTAAATATTAGCCTAAAATCTTTTGAATTTGATTCATACTAAACACGAAATGTCCACATCTTTTTTCGTATATGATTCGTAAGTTTTGTTTAATCAGTTGCTTGAAATTAGCCACATTTTTTCAGTGGCTGCATTTGACGGACGATCTTTACAAATCTCGTCATGGAGATAAACACTACCATGATTAAATTCACCATATCAATAATTTACAGTGCTCAAATGTAGTGCTTTAGCCTAAAAATCATTTTGAAAGCAAACACAGCACTCTCGCGGACAAAGAAAACTTTAAACCATAAAAAATCATCGCTCTAAAATCGTTTCGCGTTAAATCCATTTTCAGTGCAAAATGTGAACATTGACTAGTCATAAAAAATAATTGACAAGCGATTTCCTACGAAAACTATTGCATTGTGTAAATAAAATTCCATATTTAAAAAAATATGACACTCGATATGCAAATATTTATGAGTGGCCAGGAGTACAAAATTTTCAGTGTGGCCTACGTAATAAAAATAATTTTTGACTGCTTTTATTTTTTTTCAATATTGTATTATTGCCAACTGAAGATTTTCAGTAAATGATGCCGGTTCAATATAAAAAAATATATAATTCGAAACTATATAAACTGATTTAATAGTGGGCATATTAAGAAAAAATAGAATTGTTGATTGCAATAATATTTTAAATAACAGGTAACCTCAATATTTAAATAAAATAAAATAGATTTGTTTGTTACAAAAATATCTCATAAAATGTATGAGTTAACCCATATAATGAAGTGTACCATGATTATATATAACATTTATTTGTGATTAAAAATCGTATATTAAATAAAATATTTGATAAACGTTTTTGAAGCAGTAATTTGTTTACAAAGAAAAAAATAATTGATTAAAAATATTACTGAAAATACTCACAGTATTTTTTTGCATTAAATTTAATATCGCTGATTGAATGTTTATCAGCTGGAAAATTAAATCGCTTCTCAGAATGAAAAAAAATACTTTCAGTTTATTTTTTCCATCTCTCAACACGTTATTTCGTCTAGTACTTTTTACGAGTCTAAAATATTGATATAAATATGTCAGCATTTCGATCTTAAAAATTTGTTTGATAAAAAAGATGACGTGTTTTTAATATTTTAAAAGGATTGGTTTTCTCAGGAGTAATCTTCGCTTTAAGATTATGAATATTGTGGAAAAAAACAAATTGAGAGAAAGCTGCAAGATTTACTTTATTTTTATTTTAATATATACTTTTTGTTTATTGGTTATTTATCAACCACTAAATCCACTTTCTCAGATAACGTACGTAATCTGAATATATAATTTATTAAAAAAAAATTCAAGAAACTGTGGAATACATGTAATTATAATAGTATGCAGAATAGTGCGTAGGTTTCCATGGCTTATTCGTTAAAAAGTGATGTGAATTCAAATCTTTAAGAACATAATGT
This sequence comes from Rhyacophila evoluta, assembly GCA_022683975.1. NCBI lineage: Eukaryota > Metazoa > Arthropoda > Insecta > Trichoptera > Rhyacophilidae > Rhyacophila > Rhyacophila evoluta. The sequence continues at coordinate 16,178 of JAGVSQ010006235.1, forward strand.
TTATAATAAGCAGCTACCATTGTAATATACCCATATATTTAAAAACTTTTCTTACGTTCTGACGTAATAAATTAAGTTATTAATTCAAAAATGTCTTTAATTTACTCTGAATTTTTTATGTTTCATATATTTTGATCAACTGCAAGAACGAAAGTTCTTTTAAAAATTCACAATGACGATAAAAAATACACACAATGGTTGCCTATCAACCAATTTTCCCAAAAAAATATTCACATTTGTAATAAGAAGGGACATTAAAACTATTTCTCAATCATTTAATATCAATTTAGATTCTTACATATTTTAAGTGTAAGTGTAAGTAGTTTTCTTGATTAAATTCTCTTTCGAAAGGTTGATAGTATCATTAAAAAAACTATTTAAAATGTATTTATAATGTACTAATGTAATAATTAATATTTTCGACTGATGGTGCTTGATGGAAATTGATTTTAAATTC
>JAGVSQ010006236.1:0-16633 GCA_022683975.1 Rhyacophila evoluta
GAATTTAAAATCAATTTCCATCAAGCACCATCAGTCGAAAATATTAATTATACATAGTTAATAACATTGTCATTTTTTCCCCAACTGATAGCACGTGGATACAAATAGTGTGAAGATGAGCATCCTTTTAAATGTATATATATATATACCATACACTGTGAAGATTTATTTTTCGACAATAATTGGCAGTTAGCCCATTGCTTAACTCTTTAAGTATCTAGTCCTTTCTTAAGTTTAAAAAAAATCTTGTAGGTGTGGAACATAAACCTGTCTTTTTTGGATACGAAGCACGAATTTTATTCTCTCCGTCACTGGAGAGAATATATATATGAAACATAAAGGAAAAGTTCTTGTATATTGCTAGAGCAAATCCGTGTTTTAAGATACTTCATAGGAAGGCTATTATGTAACTGTGTGTTATAAATAAAAGACTGGTAATAAAGAATAACAATATTCAAACTGAATTTTTCGAAAAATAATTTATAGCTCACAATACTGGTCTAGTTGATAGTATTGGGAAATATAACCCCATACATACATATTTGTATTGTTACAAGTGCTTTAAAAACGGACTCAGTAAAAATATTATGTAAAAATGAATATATATTTTTACTGAGTTTTCAGTTAGTAAAATTAAATTCAAAATGAGTACAACTATGTCTATTAAATGAAAATAAACGTAGGTATTTAAATGAAATGTACAGAAAAAAATAATTGCTATGTTAGTTGTTTATCCTGCTGAAAAATGTGATGAAAACATGTAACAAAAATTATGAATATACATTTTGCTAGACAAAAATAAAATTCTTACAGTAATGAATCTAAAAACCGGTCGAAAATTATATAAAAAACGTTTTGTGTGGAATTCTGGGTATGAATGTAAAAATATATTTTTATTAATTAAATATGTTATAATTAACTACAGCTAAAGGAATTCTTATTCCTTTATAACAAATTATGGCCGTAATTTACTAAAGATATATTATTATCCACATAGAAGTTGACTAAATGAACTATTACCCAAGAGACTGCGGTAAAGAGAAAAGGGAAGAGGTTGTGCTTTAAGTCACAGATCTAACTTTATCTTTCCCTCTGAAATGTGTCCAAGGAGCTTTTGCGGTTTGTAGCTGCTGGAAACTCAACACATTTAAAAATCGCTACATTGTTAATTTTCCATGGTAAACTCCACACAATCTTAGTAATATGCTTAGCATACATTTTGTATTATATTTGTATGTATAACAATGCACTTTTAGTTTTACGGATCTTCAAAATAGCTGTTTACTTTAAAATTTATCATATATATAAAATGAATGAATTGATTTCATTAGCTGTTTACAGTTTTAATTATTAAATTGTATTTTATCCTCTTAGTATCCGAGAGGTTAACATGTGCGTTCCAACGCTGGAGATTGCGCGTTTTAGTCAACAGCTGCAAGATGTTCAAGACCCAAATATGTTGGAATGGATGCTCAGTAAATTGTGCAGTTGACTTCTACCGAGATATGTCTTTAACATGTACATATCCATCAGTTCACGTTTTGGAATGGATATGGTAAAATATAGTTCTTATCGTGTTTGCAGGAACAAAAAGTATTGTATTTTTTTCAGTAAAACATTTGTAATATTTAACCACGTAGTATCATGTGGATCAACTTTATATGGTCTCTTTGTAGCGTACAAGAAAGTTACAATAAAAAACTTTATGACAACTCTAATTTGAGATTCAAAATATAAGCATATACCATTTATACGTTACACATCTCCGAGAAGGCTATATATCGTAAAGTAACAAATGTGAATTGCTCTTTATAGTATCATGATTATGTTATAACCAGTTAATTAAGGCTTTGGAATCGAATCGTTTTTGAATCAAGTGCCACGCAATAATCATTAATAGCCGGTAAAACAATCCTATGTAACAATATTATAATAACCGTTATTGAGTCTTTAGAAGTAATAAAAATGGTGCCAAATAAACTACGCAACCCTTGTTGAATGTACGACGTTTATTATGTAGTATCGACGTAATTTTTATCTATCGAAAGCTTTTGAATACACATTCTTGTAAAACAACGGAAATCGATATTCACCGATGGTTGATTCTCGATAGTGCCATCAAGATAAAAAACTTCTTTGTTTTTTGGATAAATTTTTAAACCACTTCTCCGCACTTTACATAAACTAAAAATACGAAGCCTTTCAACGCCGCTTTTCCTGGTGTTCAAGGTTTTTAAGGATTTTCCCTGTTTCCGTTTCCCGGTTATGGACACTTTCCCTCACGGAAGCGAGCCGACGGGGGGTTGAAATGAATTCCATAACAACTCCCCGGGGTGAACTGAAGGTGAGATTATTCCCTCCCCATCCCCTCCTGGCTCTGGCTCTTTGTCGCGATTTTGTCAGGAGTTCCTTTTTTATTTTTAATAAGTTGCCGAAATGTTTTGCTTTACCGACTAAAGATTACTTATCCTACTTCCGTGACCTATTTACTCAACTTTACATAGTATTTTTGCAAAATTCTGTAATTATTGATTTTTTTATTTTATTTATGACATGTATTTATTCACTGACATAAATTTAAGATTCACTTAATATTTATTTTGACTTTTTATTAAAATCTGTCTCAATCTTTCCCAAATCATTAATCTACATTTGATCATCGCATTCTGAGACTGCTTGTTTTAGATTATGAATAACGACCTCCCAAAAAAGAAAAATCTTATAAACTTTTAAAATAGATACTTATAATGCATATAGTAGTATCACCGTATTGAAAATAAAAATATAACAAAATAGATTACACAGCCTATCATGCCAATAATAAAACTGTAATGATGGATCTCTTAAACATATGTTGCAGATAATTCAAAAGATTTTCAACCATCTCTGGTTCTTTTTCAAATTGATTGTAGTTTGTTGTCCTTGAAAAATGGTAAATATTATAATATCTTCAAGGCGTATTTGGAGAATGTAAAGAATATTAACGAAACTTCTGAAAATGAGAAAGTATTGACTAACGATAGAAATTCTTGGAGACATGTGATGTCTACATACTTTACATTGTGGTCGAATATGGAAAAAGGATATGCAATAATTAATAACATGTGATCTGGAATAGATAAAATCAGTTTTTTTGTATTCTAAAGTGTAGAACTAGGTGTCTTGTAGTATTAACTATTTTTTTTCTTTTTAATGTAAAATAATTGTACAATATTTTTAATTTACTCATGTTGATAATCTTTTTAGTCGCGTATAAACATACACTCAGTTTAAATGTATATGAAAGTATATCGAATTAAAACCGTTTACAGTATGCAACTTTTTAGTCTACAGTATATAACACTCCAGAAAATTGGACTACCCGGCTCTTAACCGGTCACGGTGGTTTTGCCTTCAAGCTCTGTCAGCTTGGTCTTATAGAATCTCCTACTTATTTATGTGGCGAAATGCAAGATGCCAATCACATCTTCTGGTAGTGTCCCCATATGTCGGTTGAAAGAAAAGAGCTTTTCAAGTCGGTTCGACCATTTGTCGGACCGGTCGGTCATTGCGACTTTGTTTCTACGAAGAATAATTTTCTAGCTTTTAAAAAATTTGCTAAATCTTACGGCGAACGAAAAAGTGTCTTCTAGACAAGGCTAGATATTAACAGGGTATAATTAGTATTCAGGCACACTCTGGTGCACGCCATCTAAGGTTTTGGGAAGCTGCTGCTGGGACACTTCTGGAACTTACGAAGAGAGCTTCACGTTTTTACGCCACGGTATACGCCCGCACAACGGGTGTGAAGACGTTGCGGATGCTGAATGGGAATACAATTAAGTCTATAAGACATTTAAGTCAAAATGAATTTCCGATAAATGTCGACATTTAATAAAAAAAAAACCAATTTTAATCAATACATAAGTATTGAGAATAAGAAATAATGAACACAAACAGCTGAATTCTTGGATGGATAAACAGATAAAAGTTTGCGATGTAACAAAGAAAAATTCAAGTAGAATAGAATAAAACAAAGCTCGAATATAGTAGTCATGGAAAAATTTTGTCATTTCAGTGATATTTAAGAGGCATTAAGTAAGAAATGATAGGCTTATAATATTAAAGGAGAGGCCTATGGATTGATGAAATAATTTAGCAGCAGAACCGTAATAGTTAAACGTATTTATCTAGCAATAAATTAGTATAGGCTAATGATATTATAGTTTTTCTACGTCTGAATTAGAATGAAAAGACTTCATCGTAATTTGCGCTGTAAGTATACGGGCAATGTCACTTTTTTCGAAGCAAAATGGCCGAGCCCGAAAGATGTTTTTAGCGGGGCATAAATTGCGGTCAGTGGTCGTTCGTTTTAACGAGAATTCGCTAATTCAGTATTTTTAGAAAACTAAATTTGTCTACACGCACGCATACGCAAAAGAGAAAACCATAACGCACAGAATTTAGTTGAAATGTAAGAAAAATAAACGAAACACAAAGCGAAATTGGCAATTACACTGGTAAGTGTCTGGTATCTCATAACGGCTGGCATATTCACTGACCTAACAATTTACCTTCGTCATAAATTTTCTATAGCAAAAAATCAATGATCCTTTAGAGATAAAGAAAAACTATACGCCGGTCTTATAGAATGAGATAACACCCTTATTTTAAAGATGTAATCATGAATGTTGGATATGAAGAAATCCTTGTCATTGATACCACATAAAATCAGAAATTTAATTTTAGTTTGGTTTTTGATTGACATTGAAAATTTCAGCAATATTTCCGGAAATTAAAAATTGAATAAACGTAGAACAGTTTTACTGTAGTTTTGTTGCTATTTATTGGAATAATAAAAATAAAATCGTAAATAATAACACAGTTGGCGTACATGATTTTGTTAGATCACTATTTTTTATCATGTCTGCTCCGGAAGTAGTGCATATAGACCCTTACAGTGCAAAAATATATGATCTATATCGATTTCTGCGATTTTTAAACCCTATTTTAAATTGGTCATTTGTCGATTGTTCAACTTGTTTAGCATCATAAATTCATAGCAGCTGTGTGATTTGAACCCGAAACCTTTGGTAACAAGGCACGTGCGCTTAATTTAAGCTACCGGGAAAAGTCATTATTATTTTAACATTATACCCCAATGGATATTCTATTAGATTTTTTTTGTAGACCTTCTTAGAATACTGTCTTTTTCAAATTATCTCTTTTTTTATTCAAGGCACACTTCATTGTTTTCTTAAAAACACCATATTTTCTATTCAACCTTGTATTATAATACTTATGACCTTTCCATTATAATTCCTAACATGCTTAACCACTGCGTGATACAAATATTATCATAAATAAAATTTAATTATCACAATCAAAATAACATGGAATCATAACAATTTATTGGGAAAATTTGATTCTTTTCTAGTATAATATAATATTTAATCCGCCGCCCTTTCTAGTGTACCTATAATATAGGTATCAATTTAACCGCGGGGTAAAAACGCGCGTGCGTGCCCTCGACAGGCTTATTCACAAGGCTGCCATTCGAAATATTTAATGTGGCAACATCGCTTTTTTATTCGCTATTCAAAAGGACGCAACACTTTCCCGCGCTTATTTCGTTCTAAATTAATTGCTTTATTACCCTTCGTGTGGACATTTATGTATTTTTTTTTAACATATGAAACAAAAGATTGAACGGAGGAAGGTTCAACCTGGAGCCTAGTTTTTAAATAATACTACTTACAAGTTTTGCATTCGCAAAATATATACATATTTTTTTTATATCATGTCCACTCCAAAACTGAATCTCAACAATGTGAAAAAGACCACTTCAAAAGTAGATTATATAGAATTGCACACTGTAAAAACTTATTTTGACAGCCAATCTATTACTCAATCCATTGGGCATTCATTCGTTTTAAGTTTAGTATGTAAATATATCTATAATAACAAAATTTTATTCACGAAATTGTTTTTGTTTACGTTCATATAGATTTAATTAGGTTAGATTGGGTTAAACTAAGATAGACTATATTAGGTCACGCTAGGTTAGATAAGATTGGACTAAGATTTGATTATTTACAACTTAATTGGTTATTAAATTTCAAGTATATATTCACTATACAACATTTGAATAGGTTTAAGAAATAGTAGCAACACATATCGTTGCCTTTGTCGATAACTATTTCGAAAGTGATATTATTGATAATGGTAATGAAAGTAATTATCGTGTGTAGATTTATAATTGAATAATTGTTTGTGTCATGTATATGGTTGAGGTTACGAATGCTGACATGGTATGTAATAATGCAAAGTGATTAGTTAGTGACAGTCTTAAAAACGTTTTCTTATGAAGCCTATGGATGTATAATATATTTTTTATACTATTATATATTATATATTTAACCTTAAGAATGAACAAATAATTAAATAAAAAAAACAATTATCAAACAATCAATCCACAGTAATTATCGGTTGAACAGTTGCTAGTAACTTATTTTTAATTCAAGGTATATCATTTGTTTTAAAAGCTATATTTACTATTAATATGTGTGTCTTTGTATACTATTGAGCTGTTAAAATCTTTGAGTTAAAAAAAAATCTCAAAACTTTATTTACTAGATTAAGCTGGATAGTTTGTTTAAGTCTGCAATGTTTGTTATAGCATCTAAATCAAAATATAACTGAAAAAATAAGCCTTGAATTAAACATGTCTTATAATATATAAGTCATAGTATTTTTTAGTAGTACACAATTTAAATTTTGCCACATCTGAGATTTTAACAGCTAGCTGAATGGTAATTTATTAATGTCCATTATTTGTTTTTTTTTTAAATAATTTATTATGGGTGCATTTAGCTAGAAAACTTTGTTTCTATGTTAACAATAGGTTATATTATAAGTGCTGGAGCAAAAGCTTTCGAGTATGTTACAAGCTTTATTTTACATAAACGGATTATACCCTCTTAAAAACGTCACGTGACAGCCTTGTAGCAAAATATGTATTTCGAATAAATATGAATTTATTTATGAAATTAAAAAGCCCGGAAGCACGAAACAAATTCAATCGTGATACAATTATTCCGTCGATAGAGCTTTGTTACTTGAAAGCTTTACAAAAGCTTACTCTGTGATGCTGCAATTTTGTATCGATGTTGTTTTTTTTTTCACATTTATAAAATAACATGCTAAAATATTTAGTGCTCGCATTCCGTCTAAATTAATATTTTTGTAATATAAAAATATTGTGACGATTTTTATTTTATAATTGGTTGCAAATCATGCGGATTTTATAATATGACTTTTTTGCACATGCAATATAACCTTGACGTAACGGACAAGCCGAAAGTCCGTTTCAAAAAAATAGATTTTTTGATTGTGTTTCTTTTTTATTAACACTCAGGAACCCAACCCTTCAGCATTGATTTTTTAATATGCAATTAGAGCTGTATTTAATTCATGACTATGCGTAATATTTCTTTTGTTGACGTCTCATAGCTGTGGCTTACAGTAGAACTTAAAAAAAATATATTTATTACTTCGGAAATTTTAACATAAAATATTCTTTATGTCGTTTTCTGACTAACCACAGTATTATTATAAAACTATTTATTTCTTAGGAAATAGTTTTGGACTATTTTCTATATAAACTATGATATATAGAACTTTATTAGTTTGTGAACAATTTATGAAACAGAGAATTTTTAAATGTCTTGACAATAGAGAACTTATGCCTTTAAATTTATTAAATGTTTATAGGTACATTAATTTATAAATAATCAGTTGTACTCCAGAATGTTTTTATTGTTAGACCATAGTGCATAATATATAACACATGGACACAAACGATAGTTAAGCGGTTTGAGATTTTCAGTATCTAATAAATTACACACTTGTAATTTATTAATATTCTAATCGACATGTTTATATACGTTTGGCTTATGGGTGTTAAATTCTTAATTCGTTTTAGTTCGTCATAGATAAAGTCGGCAAACATCTGAACTTTTTGTTTCTTGCAAATAAATGCTTCCGAACATTATATAAATTTAGAAAATGAATAAGACTTTAAATTTTCTAATGATAGAGATTGCTTACAAAAATGACACTTGCTTAACATGAAGTTTCAATTTTTACGTTTTACTGGAAAATTTTTCCGTTATATCGAGGCTCTTCTGTAGGCGTATTTTTTTAAATATGAATATTTCGTTTTTAATATCTAAAATATTTAAATGCTTCACACATGTAAGAACATCTGAACATACATCTATTCATTTACTAGATAATTATATTGTTAATGTATTGTATTTTGATAAATATGTAAATATATGCTCCACTATCAAAAGGAACGTTATAAAAGAATCTCTTTGCTCTTATAATTCGTACCTTTAATTAAATTTGTCGTTGATTTTATAACCCTTTGAAGCAAATATATGTGTTTTAATTTAAAAATTAATACAATGGTATATGTATTACAATATACAATATATATATTTGGCCAAGGTTGCTGATCAAAAACAAAAACAGTCACTTTACCTATACGTTTGTATAATGGGCTTGAAAATCTGATGGGTGTGATAATATGGCTTATAATGAATGCTTATATCAAGTCCATAAATAATGCGGGTTTTATATTTTTTTCACCACCTGGTCATTTCAATATTTAACCCTCTTTGAATTATCATATACTGATTCAGGGCCATTTAATAAAGCTAATTACTCTCAAAAATATAGTGATAATCTAGAATTTAATATTTAGTTTAAATAATACTGATTGTAATAAAACATAATGTCACTTAATGATATTTCTATAATTCAGTGTGTACTTAAATATGTATTGAAAGTGTGCATCGTCTTAGAAAGCTTATTCTACGGAAGCTTTCAACGCTACGAGTAAATACTAACCGTAACCGCTTCTATTTCGACGAGCTTTTGAAAATGAAGTGAATTACCGTGCAAGTATTACGAATGGCTTTCGCGTCTGTTTGGAATTTGTAACTAATGTTTTCTAAACTTGGGCGGGAAGATAATTGTATATGTAGCATTATATTGTATAATATACAAGTAAAACGATACACAAAATGTTGATTAAGTAAAACGATTTAAGTATGCTGGCTCTAAGCGCTTAGCGTATGGATCTCAATAAATAACATCCCTAGAAATGAAAGCAAATATTTTGACAAATTTTATGCGAAATTTGGTTGATGGTCATAATATAAACACACTAAGAATCTAGCTCTCCTGCAAAGTGCGTGGAATTAATCGAAAATAAAATTTATTAGTAAAATAGTCAATTGATATCGTCGCCAATATTGTAGGAATACGTAACTTAATTTTTTCGTTTAAGTCACTTTTTAAAGTAATTTTAATTTTCTTTTGTGGCATTTTTCATTGGAACGTTTTCATATTAACAAATAATTGTAAAACGTTTTATAAAGGTATTTGCAATACAAAAATGTGATAATAATACGCGAGATTGTAAAAAATAAAACTTTACTGTATAAAGTGACTCAATCCAAAACATCATGTTACGTGTTCCTGTAATATTGGCGACGATACGTTTTAAAATAGAAATATGATACATAAAATTAAATTAAATTTAGAAATTACAATTGATTCGTTTAATATAAAGTATTTTCAACATGATGAAAAATATATGGCATTGAAAAAGATATACGAATTAACGTATAAATTTATAAGAGGTAAATATTGTTTTAGCAAATAATGTCACTAAGATTTTTTTGCATAGGTATTGGTCTTTAGCCATTCACTCTATCCATCTAAATTATAGCTTTAATCCGTGTAAAAATGTAAGATATATATTATATTGCAGTTTGCTGTACACATAAGCTACAGAATATCGAAAAAAAATACAGAAATATTATATTAAAGTCAAATAGACAAATCTAAAATTGATTAAGTAGAAAATTGTTTAGCAAAATTATTCCTACATTTTTATTCAGTATTTTTTGAATCCGTACAATATATTTTGTTAAAGATAAAATTGCGTTTGCACGATAAAAATAAATTTCCAAAAATTATGATAAAATAGGATTATTATCTTATTAAAGTTTGAATAAATGTCAAAATATATACGTAGTCTGATTACTTAAGATAACCTTTTCTCCCTCTAAAGCTATTTTATGCCTACAATGAGAGAGTAACTATTAATATTAAATTTCAGTAAAAAAAAAAAAAACACCGCTAATATCATGTCATGTATAATTTAGGTCTAATATTAAATTTAATTATGAAAACTCGAATGAAAATGTCAAATTTTACATGCTAGATATACCTTAGTATTCCCACAATAATACTTTATACATTTTTTACCATATTTATTTTGTAGAATATCTAATTTAAACATATATTTTGTAAATTTTCTGCTGAAAGACACAATATATTTTAAATTTGTCAGGTATTCTAACATACCCTTTCAAACGTATCTGTTATCAGCTATTTGCTTAAAATCTCAGGCGAGCAAAATTGAAATCAGTTCCAAGTTAATATATCGATCGTTATAGGCTGACAACACGTATCATACTTTAGTTAAATTGCTTAGGAAGACCTAAAATCTTATAAAAATGTTAGTTATATTTGGGGTACAATGGGGTTGAATAATATGAAATTTATTCCATATTATGAGATACATAGTAAAAAATAAGTATTTATTAAGTAGAATTCCATTAAACGATTATTGGATATTACATTTAAATACACACCTAATTAGAATACTAAAAAATGCTGCTTTGGGTATGTCTAATGATTGTCATACCATTATAAAGACTATATATCTTGATAGTTGTGATTGTAAACCATATATCGGTGATAATAAAATTTAAGAAAAATTACCTCGGAAATAGCTATCGACTAATCTAATTATTTTCTAATATGACATATTGTCTCCCCGGTAGCGTAGGTGGTAGCGTAGGTGGTAGCGTAGGTGGTAGCGTATGCGTCTATTTATTCAGGTAATGCCGGCTTGATTCCCCATCTGTCAGATTTTTAAAATCCGAAAATGCAGGACTGGATACCCATTTTATGGAGTAATTTTCCGACAAACAATTCTCGTGAAAAATAATCTGTCAAGATGTCTTGACATTGCGGAGATCCATATACTCCTATTTTTTCGGAAAGGATATCTTCGCAATATGCAGATCCATATACTCCATGTCAGGAGTGAACATGGTACAAAAAAAAACTTAAAAAAATATATTAAATTATTTAACCGTTAATTTGTTTTATTTAATTCAATGATAAGAAATTTCTTAGAAATTGATACAATTGATACAAAAAAAATTGATAGTACAAAAGAAAAGCTTGTAAAATAAAAACATACAGACTGAATAGCCACAAAAGGAATTATTTAAAAATTGTAATAGACAATAGAAACAGCCGTATCATCTGTAAAATCTATGGTCCGCAGATAGTGGGTAGACTAGACCGCTGATAAATAGTTGCCATACATCACGTGAGGGAGGTTTCTATTTAAATTTTCTACCCCTAGTTACTCATTGCGATGTTTTTATTCAGTATTATTATACCCTCATAAATTCACACGCAATATAGAGTCGATATCGTCCATCCAATGGTTGTTATGCCTACAGAAATATAGCAATATTTATTTCATATAGTGACTGAATTAATCGTCCCATGTATTGTTTGATTAATTCTAACACATATCTACTGATTATTTTGATTTCATTTCCTTCAAAAGTGGAGCATACACATTTTCTAAAACACTGTTGTATTGCTCAAACTATTGTGTATCCGGCCTTTTATATCTTAATAATTAAAACCATTACAAATTTATGGTATTTGAACCACCAACTTCCAATACCAAAATGCACGTTACAATAATCATACAGCAACCGTATGGTAAGACATATACAAATCTAAGTTCGCAATAGTTCTCTCCATCTATTTTTATGCAGTGTGTCGAACATACAATTCGGTAAACTGAGTAATCCCACCATGTCTCCACATACCTGTTATATGGGCGTATACCGGGAGTTAAAAAAGTGGTATTCTAGTGTTGGAAATATCTTTGTAGTAGCTTTTTCAGATCTTGCATAACTCCAATTTCAAGTCCTGTTCAAAGAATATTCTTGCCCACCGTTAAATTAAGAGAATTATTAGTCACATACATCTATCTAGCCAGCTAATTTTTTGACTCTCACGTCGCATTATCGTATTAGTGTACAATAATTTCTTACTAGTAATCAACGTAGTCTCATTTGATCGATGTCTTGAGTTTTATACCGTCACCGATGCTCAACAAGAAATTAAACATCATGTATAGAGTCATGTATTGAAATAATTGTGTATTAACTAGATAAATACAATTATTTGAATAAATAATGGTTTTAAGCAAAACTAGGTAATAAATACTAGTAGCACTTATTTCACTGACACTTTTGATACTGTTCAATAATAAATACAAAACTTAAAGCTTTAACGCACAAACTGATAAAATATCCATTCATTTAGCTTAGATTTAAAATTGAGAAAGACATGGTTACACAGTATTTTTATACTAGTAGACTTTAATTTAATTAGTTAGTTTTATAATTTAATTTAGATTTATTTACGATATAAGTTCAAAAGTAATAATTTAGTGGCTAATAATAAATTATACTACATAACTTATTATAAATACTTGGATAAACGTTGGGTCAGGATCAGAGGATGAATTTTCCTGACATAGATTTTCCGGAACCTTTCCACAAAACGTAGTTTGTACATTGCAACGGTGTACTGTGAAATATGTTGGCTTAACAAATATTTGTCGATAGTTAGTTTCGAAGATATTTGAATTCAAGTAGGCTTAAAGGTCATGTAAAGTTTAGACTCCTAAAAAAACTCTAGTTGGTCTTTAAAAAAAAACAAGAAACCTTTATCTTGCATCAGATTATTTTTTGTTATTATTATAATTAATTTGAAATTTTTCAACAAGATGAAGAAAGGAAAATACATTTTTTTTGTTTAATAAAACTGCTACATCAAATTCGGATAGAGTAATACGTTTAAAATTAATTATAAATTAAAACCAAACAATCTTTCGTTAAAATCAATAGCAGCATAATTTCAAAAATATGATGAATTTAAGCACTTAAACTAATATCTATTATGCCAAAGCTTCTGTAGTATTTTAAAACAAAAAACGGGACATATAGATCTCAGCATTATGAAAATGGCCGCTCTGGAAATACTAGTATACTGATCTCCTAATTATAAAGAAGTATTTAAATATATTTTATATTGAAGAATTTTCTGTGCGCACACTAACATTTCTGTCCCCTGAAGGATATTTGTTGTGTAAATAGTAATAATAATAAACAGCTAAACAAGAAAATGTGTCTATTAAAAAAATGATAACACTATTTTGCTTAGCAGATGAAGTATATATTTGATATCACTTCCGACATTAAGTTAACACGGCCCAAAATGTATGTAATGATTTTGTATTTTTACGCTGTTTTGCTGTCTTAAGTATTCACCCGACCAAACCTCAACTGTTACCTGTCACACTAATTGATAAACGCCAGCATTTCATACTTTGTAATTTTTATTTGCTTTGTTTCTCATATAGTTGTTTGTATACATGTGTTTTGAATTCTCTGAATAAATAATTCATAATATTCTCAACATGTGAAATAATTAAACAAATATACCACGTAAACTAAGGGTTTTAAAAGCTACTTCAAAATTTTAAATCAATTTATATTTTCCATATAAAAATGTACGCATATTGAAATAATTTGTGTTACCCTTAATTACCGAATAAAATAAATAATAAAAGTTGGTATACAAAGATTAATAATCAAAATTTAACCTTTTTTGAGCCCACCTAACTAGATAAAATTTGAAAGCAAATAAAACGTGTACTCTGATCTTTGTTAAACTTTAATGAAATTTCCGAAAGCTCCAAAACAGGTTAGTGTTGATGATAGGTCCCTAAAAAGCTTTTCATTAATGTTAAAAATAGATAATATTCAGACACAAATGGTCGCTTTTAAATCACGCCAGATTTAGTGAATTATTCCTTTTAACCAAATGGGTTAGCTTTTAAAACCGCGTACCTATTTCATGAACGTATATTGAATTCACAAATTCATTAAACACGGTAGGCATTTAACTGACGATTGATTTTTCTGCAAATAGCTTTTTTTTTTCTTTGAAATATTTATATTTTATGTTTAAACGCATTTTAATGAAAATAGCAAGATTAAAAATATCGGTTATAACAAAATTATAATGCTGAAAATATAAAAGCTTTATAAAAATCTATGACATAGTACCTTCTTAGTAAAAAAAAATAATTTTAGTCACTTTATTATATTTTTAATCGTTTATTCTAATAAAAATATTTTTAGTTTACGTGTAATATGATAGAGACAATGAACAACATTTTTTGTTCGAAATGGAAAACAACAACTAGAAGTATCCATCGTGATACGCAGGCTTTATGGTCACGGTTGCTATAAATATTTTTGCTACACAGCTATGGAATTTTGATAAAACTGTGTGTGTTTCGCTTTAAATGAAAAATAGCCTAGAGAGATTTATGCACCCTGGATGAATAATTATGTGAAAATGCGTAATTGTAGCAATTTTCCCCAAAAATGTGTCAAAAGCCGCAATATAAATCACATCTGCTTTTAGAATCAACGATTTAAAGATCTAATCTAATAGATAGAAGCTTTATTGAAAGCGCAAGTGGTATATTAAACATGACTGTAAATTTTCTTTAGCTATTACAATTTCCGTTTCCGGATGTCAGTAATAATTACGAGAGAGCTTTTTTATCACATATATCGATACAAACAAAGAATTTTACGTCGTACTATCATAAAACCTATCTTTCATATTTTTTAATATATACATAAGGTATCTTAAATGATAATTTTTTTACGAGTATTTAGACTGTATTTAATTTCTCAGAGTAGTACTGTGTTGTTTTTTTCCACATGCATATGTATTGGACTTACAGACATTTTTTTTTTATCTTTTGATCGTAGACAAAATACTTCTTGAAGGATGCAACATATGTAGACTCTTCAAATCGTTTACAATATCCGTTTTAATACAATTTTCCCGTAAAATAGTTACCACCAATATTTAATTCCTGAATTATTTAAAATAAAACATGTATTTTTGTATCTCTAAGATTTCGTTTAAAGATTTTTTTACTAATTTATTCAATAACATTAAATATAACTGACTATATATTTGAGTTATTTTTGACCATTAGTAAATAAAATATTCATTATAATTATAATTCTGAAACAAATATCTTTTTGATCCATAATAGTATAAAACTTACGGCATATAATTAACTTTATAATTAAAGGATGCCAAAATAGAAAAATACTAATCATACTGCGTCCTTAATAATTCATTCTGAAAATATATTTTCTATTTTTATTTTGATTATATAGTGTTTTTGTTGTAGAAAATTGAGTAAATACCATACAAATTCTATGGTCTTAAAATATACATGTCATTCATTGAATACAATAACGCTATTACTTGAAATTTATTTGAATAGATATTTCTAATTATTCCATTATGAGCAGAAAAATTAAAAAAAATACATTATATGAATAAACACATGATTCAATGGATAAAATTGGTGTGATTTTTTGTATTCATTGAGCTATATGTGGCTCTAAAATATGTTTTATACTTATTTTAAAAATAGCTATCAGAACAATCTTATGTTACCTTGACTTAATTTATGAATACAATAATATACGTCTGCTAGTCACTACTCGTATCGATTTTAATTGATTTTTGAGGCAGAATAGATTGGTTCTAATGTTTAAATTTCAATTTTCTCATAAAATAATTTGGCCTCTGCCCTGTTCACAATAATTGCGAACAGAACAATGGCCCGGAAACAATTACATTTTCCCACTTAACTTTTATGCTCGTATAACTTTTACGTTACAGACTGCTGCCTCTATATAGAAACTCAAATTGATTTCTATTATTCAAAATAACTTGAAATTGTGCATTGCTTTCATAAAATAACTGCTAAAATAGCTAAAATAGTGAAACGTGAATAGAAGTTATATTTTAATATTATTGTTGTATTATATTAAGAATGTAAACGACGATGGAAATCGTAAATCCCAATCCTAAAGTCATAAGTCAAATACAATAAATCACAAAATATTGTTAATGGAACAATTGAAAAATGTTATGAAAAGAATATCGGATGATTGGTTAGTCGATGTTTTACTCGTCAATATGCTAGGTCTAGTTAAATGGTAGCAAGGATTAAAAGTTGGCAGGGCTGAATTTGTAATGGATTATATATATATATATATATACTATAACTCATCGAATATATAGCACGAGTTTGATTTTCAACTATTGAATTTTATAAACCCATATTTTTTTTTGGCATTAGATTTATATTTACCCATTCTTGTTCTCCCTGTGCTCTAAGGGTAAATGTGCAGTGCCACTTGCTTAACCCCCACCACCCGCCACATCTCCACACCCGCTATGCGGGCGTATACCATGGTGTAACGAACCTGAGGCGCTCTTCATAAGTGCCATTTGTGTACCAGGAGTAGATTCCCAAGACCTTGGTTGGCGTGCACTAGAGTGTGCGTGATTCCTATTCTAACTA
>JAGVSQ010006237.1:0-10614 GCA_022683975.1 Rhyacophila evoluta
ATTTAAAATCAATTTCCATCAAGCACCATCAGTCGAAAATATTAATTATTTGAATTTAAGTTAAATCAAATTATCATTTCGTAATATAAGATAATTTTTATTAAGGTAATATACCAATTAGTTGTCATTTAAACTTTGCTGTAAATATATCATCATAATTAAATATAAGAATATCAAATAGGTAGTATGCTTCAAAATTGGTTGGTTATTGTTGACTATTGGCATTCATTTAGCAAGTACAGTTATTTTATCGCTCCAAAATTGTAGCATATGCATCTCAAAATTATGTATATGTATACAAGCACCCCAAAAATGGTAGATTTGGATAATTTCATTGTAAAAATGCACGTTAATATATATTTAATATAATTATATCAGTACTGCGCATGTAAACTCATTAGATATCCAATTCTGTGTCTTTGACTTACAAAAAAAACCTGCCGGTGTATGATCTGAATTCACAGATTCTCACTAATAATCGCTCCAGCTCCAGTGAGGGCTCGCTTACCTCTTGGCGTGCAGGGGTTTATATTTTTCTAATAATAATGTTAAAATAACTTCTTTTTTATAATAATTGAACGATTTTTGTATTGTTTTATTTATTACCATCACATTTATAGAAGCTACAGAAAATATGAGAAATACGACAGTTATAAATTAGTCTCATCAATATGAGGTAAAATAGATGCAAGCTCTAAGACGAGTGGAGTAAAAAAAAGAAAAAAACCAGCTAAGTAATTAAGTTTTAAAATTATAAGTAAATTTTCTAGAAGAGTTAATGTTATAGTTGAGTTAAGTTACGTTTGATTTTGGTTTATAAATGTATCTGATATCAATTGTTCAATAGTTATTCAAAAACATTATAAATCTAATGTGCCTGTAACTTTTGACGTAAATCTAAGCATAGTTGGTACACACATTTTATACGGATAATTATTTATTTCGTCAGTAACGGTAAAGCTTTTCGTGAATTTTGAAATACACCCGTATAAGATAAGTTGTTTGGGTTCATTCCCCGAAAAGCTGTGCTGTCAACAATTTATATTGTTGAGTTAAGTTTGACATACGAGTGAAATGATTTAAATTAAAATATTATTTTAGTCTGTCAAACTATACTTACGTCTTATTATTTAAAAATAAATAATGTACTGCTACAGATATAATATATACTATAGTATATAAATTAAGCTGACAAAACTTTTACGGTATTCCTATATTTTATCTTCTTTAAAATTATATTGCTGGAAAAGATTATTTCAAAAAAAAACAGCCAGAACATTTGTTGTATTGTATATAAAAGTCACATAAAAAATAAAAAAATAAATTTTTGGTCATTCTTTTTTTTTAAATAATTGGTCTTGACTCAACTTTGTAAATTTGTCAGTTTATGATAACTAAAATTTCTTAAAGTATATTTTTATAGTAAAAAATAAGCAATGATTAACAATTTTATATCAGATTATCACAAAGATATAGATTATTTATTCTTTCTGATAAAATATGTTATTATTTAGAGGATATCTATGGTTCAAGCACCATTCAAAAAAAATTTTTAACTGTTAACATTAGACGCTGGCAAACCCACGGGTCAACATATGACCCATATATGAATTTAATGTTGAATTTCTGTTTTTTTTTAGAAATTAGATCCATGCAAATTCTCATTATTATTTTATTATGAAGAAAAATAAGGTCAATATTTAAGAATAATATTATATTCCTCTTTGTGTTTAAAGGCTATTTAAATTTACTCTGTGAGAATTAAACATTTTTTTGTGTTTTTAGAACTATGGCTCTGTTTTGTTTGTGAGCATTATTCTGACCATAAATAAACTGATTCATAACTCATATTATATATCACTAAGAACTTTAAAATTTTCATTGCAAAAAAACTGAAAATAAATCATTATTTTCATAATACCTTTTGTATCAAATAACTACGATTTCATTTTGATAAAACTTGATAAAAGCAATATTATTTTATATTAACTATTTGTGTTTAAGTCATAGAAGTATGTATGTTATAAGTAGATGAAACTATTGAAGCAATACATAAAGTGTTACCTATCATCTGCCGCTCCATGTGGATGCTGTTTTATCCAAGCAGCAAAGTAGTCGGCATCGAGACGTCGAGCGGTCGTATCGTGTTCCCCAAAAGCTCAATTCAACGGGAGCTTTCGATTCGGTATGTTCAATCGTGACATCGCTTACTATCGAATATTAAGATTAATTAAATTACTATAACTAAACATATACTATTTTGTGAACGTTCTACTAGGAGATTACATTGTAAACTTTTTGTGACATTTGTTATACTTTCGTGAAAGTTTGGATTTTTTTAAAAGTTGAATTTATAAGTTAATCATGTTATTACAGTTGTATTAAAATGTATCTTGTTATTGTAAGGCTGTAGTGATTTTATAAAAAAATATATATATAAAAGTAATTAAAACATACAGTTATATTAAATAATGTGGTAAACATTTTATTCTTTAATTATAATACGTAAAATTAATTTTAAATATTTAGACTAACTAATTTAAATAATAAACTTTATTTAAGTATTATATATATTATTACTTGGATTACAATAGAAATTAAAGTATATACATAATTAAATAGTTTTGTGTAAGTATAGTTTTCTATAAGTTAATGTGTGATTGAAAAACTTTTTATCAACAAGATAAATACAGCGGATAGAAGGTAAGCGAACATATTACATATTTAATATTTTGAACGCTTAGTATATTAAATTTTAAATTAAAAAAAATACATTTCAAAGAGTACGTCTTAATTTAAAATTGACAATATATTAAGATATGTTATGTTCATTAAATTGGTCAACTTGAAATAAATTACATTAAAGTGACTAAATAAGCGAAAGCATTCAATTTCGTTTGCCTACGTTACGTTAGTAAAATATTTAAAAAGTAGTTAATATAATTATTATGTATATTAGTTCAGTTTTGGCGGGAGTGTGATATACATATACATAGTAAATATGTATGAATTAACTTTAGAATAACTGTTTTATTTTTAAATAAACGACAAAATGATAGTGTCATAAACCATATCTGTTGGGATAGGCTAAAACTGTAGATTTTTTATTTTATCGTAAATATATTTTTAAATTTTATTGTTAATTTTGTTCTTTAGTATTTACTGTAGCAGAAAATTAAGTTCTTGCGCATTTAATAATGCTAATCTTACAAATTATTAAAAATTGTAATATGGAAATAATTTTTGTACAAATGAAAATAAATTGTGTTACATTTTTTTCATATACATATTCCCAGTGGTTGCGTTAAATGGGAGTTTTTCTCAATTTTTCGTCAATTATAATAAAAATAAGCCTTTGTGTAGATTGTTGTTAATGGACGTTTTGTTTGTTTTTCTTTAATACAGTGGTTTCATATTATGTTCAGTAGATATTGCCTATTGAACATTTAGGACAATAGATCTTTTCAATTACGTAAGGAAATTATCTTTTTTATATGAAATGATAATTTTCACTTAGGAATCAAAATGTTTTTTTTTATAAAACGTATTTTGACGCAAATGTTTAATAACACAGTTCATGAGCCTAAATATTATTTATCGTCAAACACTATATAGATTTTTTTAAGTGAATCATATGGATCTACACAATATGAAAATTTTTACTTCGAAATTGGAGTACATAAATAGATCACCGTAATGTGAAGAAATGTCGGATTATTTATCACAAGAATAGTTTGTCAAAATTTTGCACAACCCAATGAACATTCACTGCTATATTTTCGGATTTTTTAAAATCCGGCAGATGTGGAAATCAAACCCGCATTCCCCAAACACAATATGCGTACGCTAAACTTATCGCTACCGGAAGATAATTAAGTATCTGAAAATGTAACCATATTCAAACTTATATACTAAAGGTATACATTATTATTGTATTTCATTGTTGAAAATTTTATCACTTTATATTTGGATATATGTATGGATATTTACAGTGTAAAATTGTCAAATTCAGAAATATATTATGTAAATGTTTTGTTTTATAATGAGAGTTAATTGTATAAAGGTATTTAATATAACGTAAGATAAAAAATTTAAAAGCTTTGTCTAGTGAAATTGAACCTTGTTATTTTTTTAAAATAAAGTGGATCAGCCTAATAATAATTGAATAAACCATTTTTAATGTAACATATAATATGATTATGACCCTTATTATCTTCTAGCATCCTACGCTTAAGCTAGCTAGTGACCCGCTATTAATAGATTTATTGCATTTTCAACAGTGACATAAGGTGTATCACTGGTGATAAAAAGCTCTCAACCCCAATGTAAATACAATATCATGAAATCATAGATGTGAATATGACTTTAATATTTTAGAGAAACAATTAATAATAAAGACGAAGCCTTTTTATAGACTCAACTGACTGATAATTAAATGAGTTCCAAATTTTTTTGTTTATTTTATCAATTCTACATAAAAAAGTTTATTTTGGCTAAATCAATAATACATTTTAATTAGACAGAATAATTTGGTTAACATGGTAAAATTTTAAGTTTATTTATTTTAATTTTTTTTAAGCCTACGATCACTACAGTAATATTTTGAGGTTTTAGCAATAATTTCATGGAAAAAAGCAATTGAAACTTTAGTCTAAATGAATTATTCACTAGACTCAATCTTTTCGTATCGTTAGTTCCAGAGTATAAACAATTAGTTCAATGAAGCTTTAAGTTTACTATTAATATTAATATTTATATTCCAACATATAATCACACATATAAAAAAAGGGTTTAAATTCTTTAATTTGTAGTATAACAATATTACTTGTGTATTTATTATAATGAAATTACAAGAGTATTAAGTTCTGTAGTTAAAAATTAAACAAACTCTGACAGATAAAAGTTATTGAAATAAAGTGATATTTTATTATCCTACGGTATGACAGTAAAATTAAGAACGCGTTATAAATTAATTTGAGTACAGAAGGAACTCCATTTTTAAAAACATCTTCAACATGTAAACCGTATACATTTAGCTTACAAATTATTTGATATCCATAACTTTCTTTTTCTAATTACATTCAGAGATTATCGTAAATATTATCATGTTTTAATAGCAAATGTAGGAACGACAAATTACAAGTAGCACCATGTATTTAGAAACCGAAAATATATGGGTTATAAAAAAAGTTTTTTAAAAACAAAATTTTCTTAGTATTTATTGAAAATAAAGAAATAAAAAAACCTAGTTTAAGATATTTATAAATCTCTTAAAAGACCATCTAAGAAGAATTTACTTAAATCGATATCAATAGTTGCCTGCAAAGCTACGGCTATATAATAAGCGTCAGTCAATTATATAAGACAATATTCAAATTACTAAAATACTAAAAACCTCCCTCCGCCGAGAAAGAGCTTTACTGAAATGGTGGCTGATCTTTATTTAATACGAAAAATTAACGTAATATAAAATGATTTAAGTAAAAATTGAATTCCTATGACACCAGGTCTGAGACATAATGCTATTGCATCGTTAGCAAACTTTCATATGGATACAAAAATTTCAATTGATCGGATATTTGGAATCAGGATTACAAATATTATAATATAAACTTACAAGTGAAACTTAACTCTTTCACTGCCAGATACAAGCTATCTCGTCAAATGGTCCGAGTCAGCTACGCCTGATACAAGATATATCGGCAGTCTAATAATTCGGATATTTTAAATAATTTCAAAATTGGACACATACAGAATTCTATCGGAATATTACAAAAACATTTTACCATATTTATTAATGATTTTACCATCGATTTAACTTAAATTTTGTCAAGTGTTACAACTAACGTTTTAGAGATGTGATTTCTTTGAATTTTATTTTTGCAAATTATATTTGGCGTGTCGGGTACTACTAAGGCCTTTTTTACGGCAGTGAAAAGGTTAATAAAAGCTTTTGAAAATAATCAAAAAAATAAAGCATGAATAGTTTGTTTTGTGTTTTAACGTTCGTTACGCCATAAGATACCTTTGGAATGATGCAAATATGTGAGTGAAGAATAGTGTTCGTTTGATGTAAAGTAAAAATCTGAAAATCAAATAAATCGTAATAAACTTTGTAATGTATAATACACTGACTGACAAATAATTTTACATATTTTCATACTAAGTAAACAATTCTACGCTAGTAAAATTGTCAATTTGCATAAACAGTTTGACGATGTTATCTTGCCTTTCGTAAAAATAAAAATGGGTCGTATAATTTTTTATTTTTTTTCCTATCAGGATAAAACATCTCCTCATCCAATTGGTAGGATCAATGTTTTTTGTCGGTACTGAAAAAAAAAAATCATGAAATAAAGCGTGGTTACTTAAGGTTAAATTGTCTCCCCTACGCCATGTATTATAAAAAATGTTGGGAGTAAATGAAATTATGTTATAAAACCTAACACTAACAAAAATATTCAAAATTGTGCCACACTTAACAACTTAATGTCCTAATAAAAACAGAGCTTTTTTTATATTTAGAGCGCCGCTTAAAAAAAAAAAACAGAACATTTTAACATATATTTAGTTTTAATGTTAAGTACAATACTTTGTTTCAGTTTTTTTTTACTGAAAATAATATCAAATTATAGCCAGATTAAGTATAAATCGTTTTAATATGTATATTATTTTAAAAGGATACATACTAAATAACTTTTTTCAAAACAAAAGTGACCATTGTATTATTTTTAATCCAAAATTCACATTATTAGGCTATTGTTTTATTTTATGATTTGAAGTAAAAAATAGCACAGACCAGACGTATGTTGACCAATATATTTTTTTGTGTGGACACGATTTTTTATTGTATATGAGCTTTTTTGTTTTCGTCTCGGCAAACAGTATCGCTCTTATATTGGATGATTGACAAAAAAACATATTGTACTTCATAGATACCGAGAAGTTTTTTATGTAATCCTATTGGATAAGATTTTTAACAAGATGCGGTCAATGTCGCAATTTCATTAAGTGTATTGAATTAATATGCCTTAAAGGTTTATATCAATTGAATATTTGTAAGTTTCATATAAATAATAAAACATTGGAACTACGCTTATTAAGAAATCTTACGGTACAAATGCATGAAGTCAAGCTGATTCCAGACCACTTCGGTAACCAATTTATTATAGGCCACGGTGAAATTTTCATCAAACTGTTTCATTTCGGCCTTGTTACGAAACCAAGTCTTTGTTGCTATCCAGAACAGGATCTTAATCATATTATGTGAAGACTGTGAACGAAGCGGGAAAAATAGAGAGGGAAGAGGACCTATTAAGCCATCCGACTGATATTTTTGCGGCGTCATACGGCGACCGTAATGATCTCTTTACATACATTACTTGATTGAATAAGTCTTTCTTTTTTTTCATTATATGTCTTTAAACTTCACCACACAGCGCGGTAAGCTAAGATTTGGGTAATTTATATTTACTCCTGGGACATTCCTGTTAAATATAAAAGATTGTTTCTTAATATCAGAGCTCCGGGATACGCTTGATTAAGACCAAGTGCAAGGACAAGGCGAGTGGATGAAAGGCACATTTAGTTAGTGTAAATATTACATTGATTTTGCACATTTTTTTTCACAAATCAATCAACTAACCGAGCTTTTATTACCTTTATTTTTTAAACTACATCCGTTAATTACTTGGAGCATAAGCATGTCTATAATATCAAATATTTTAAAATGTGGAGAACGTGGATATTATAATTTAAGATAATAGAATCTGATGAATTGTTTTTTTTGAGAATTATGTTTCAATCGATCACTCAACCGATTACGTGTGCCTTTGAACCGGAATTCTTACTGCGGAATTCTACTTAAGAATTCAATAATTAACATAGAATATATTCATTTTAATATTGCTATGAGATTCGAATCTACTATATCCAGGACCAAGCGATTAATGTGGTGACCGTGATGACATAATTATGACGTATACACAAATATTAAGACATGTCAACCTCGTTTAGGCAAAAGGCATTAACGCTCAGTTTTTTGAAAAGCATTTTTATTTTTTAAATCACAACGTACACAGCTAAATACGTGTTCTGTCAAAAGAAATCTAGTCTCAAATACCAAATAATTATCTAAATTAAGTTTTAGAATTTAAAAAAAAGTAGGAGGTAGTATCGAATTTGAATGCAGGAAATGGGATCAAACCACTATCACGGCGTTATTGTTCTGTAAGAGTTGGTGCCTATTGCTTAAGAGATTTGATGTGGAAACAATTATTATCCGTTTTACTTTATTTTCATCATTATCATCTAGCAAATGAACAAATTGGATTGCATTAAAAAATATATTTTTTAATATAATGAAACCTTGTCTGACAAGTGATTAAATACATTTTATTTAGGCATAATAATTTACATGTTTAAATCTTATCTTCACATGCTTTTAAAGGCTTAAAAACCTGCAAATGCTTAGTTTATTTTATATATTACTATATGACACATATATTTTAAACATCTCGCTACTTTGAAAAAGACATCACTTTCATTGTATCATGGTATACGTATAGCGTAATTAATATGTAGACTTAGCTGGCACTGAAGGAAAAAGGAATTAATCAATAAAAAATTTAGATATATACTATTTTTCTTACTATAAATTCACGAATTCATTTTAAAGGACAACTGGACGTTGTACAAGATAAAGCTTTTAGGAAAATTTAAATAAAAAGTGCATTCATTTGTAAATAGCCAATTTAAAATTGAACTTCTGTGCTTGCTCCGTTCTTTTTTTATATCTGGGCAGTAACATATAAAATTCAGCCCAATAACTACACAGCTTATTTCGTTTTTTATTCATACGTGAATAGAGAGTGAACCCAGGAAAAGGCCAAAAAGCAATCAAGTGCCCCTTTTTAATTCTGCAGCCTACACCTTTGCCCACTTAAATATTTATTGAAACAGGTAAGTATAGACTCTCCTAGTATTTCTTAAGCATTTCACCTTATATTTTATTTAGAAAAAAAACTAAACAATATTCAGTTATAAAATAAACCTTTTTCATTCTATGTATTATACCCGTACAATATGAAAATGAAAATATTAACACAGAAAATGAAACTGACAGAAAAATTGTTTAATATAGTGACATTTATTTTAATAATAGACGTGAATATGAAATTTACAAATATTTTTCTTCTTTGTTTGCTGTATTTGCTCCACATGTGAAGCATATAAACACCAACTACCACCCCCAAGAATCTCCGTCGCCCTCCAGTAATGTTAGACCTTTTCAAGTCTATAATTATAATTTGTATAGTATTTAGCGGCCTTACAGGACGCCGAAACTGGTCTACTTGAAGAATATCCAGGTTGTATATGTTAAGAAAATAAATAATAGTAAACTTAAACAAAATCAAGGCTTATATTAAATAATAAAACATTATATCCATGATGGTTATTTAGTAAAGAATAACTTTTTTACGTGGGTTGTTTTTTTAATATAACAATCCACGTATACGTACACATGATTGTATTATATATTTTAAATTTTCTATCGCTGAAAAAAAAGAAATTGTATTGAAACAAATAAGCCTAAATATTTTTTTCGAATAATTTTGTTGAATTTCTTTTACAGTTTCAGGTTATTGCTAGGACTTTTATTATAATGAAAATATTCCAACGATTTTTTTTTTTATTTCGCTTTAAGTAATGTGAATTCAATTAATACTTTATAAGTGCTGTATTTAGGTATGTAATATTACCAAAGTAACGGTTCTAACGTTATTGTAAGGAAACACTAGAAAACAAAATTAACAAATTTTATTTCCAGACTTATTTATATAAGCATACTCGTCAATCATATTAATAATTTTTACTATGACAAGAATGTCCATTACTATATTTGATGAAACTTACATCATTTTCTAAGTTTCGTATTTGTTAAGCGGAAAAAGAATATGTTTTTGTTTTTTAATATGATTTTTTATTCTGTTGGGTATATTCCAATTGAATTTGTATATAAATTTCACGCCTAAATTTTCTTTTTTTCTGACAGATGTATCAAAACACCATCACTTATACTCTTTAGAGATATCTTTACACAAAATATTTAATTTAAAAATACTTTCCTCACCTCATTTACGTTTATTGAATCACTAACAGGTAGAAGGGATGGCCAAATATGATTTATTCATTGTGATTTTAATATAATTAAATATACATTAATTTAAAAACCTAACTCAGATAAAACGATTACATTGCTTTAATCGTAAAAGCACTATCTATCCATAGCCAGAGCTTTTTACTTGTGTTATACTGTAAACCCTCGTTTCTTTTATTACTACTTAGTGTAGCATAATAATTAAATGAAGCTTTTTGAATTTCGCTCACCCAAAAAGTGTTCCGGTAATAAATCTTAATTAATAATGTTCACAAAAAGTGAAACAGATTTTATGGCTACATTATTTCTTTGTGTTGTGTTTTTTATATGCTAAGTTTTTATTTATTTATTACTTCACAAAAAAATCTAAAAAACTTAATAACATATTTCATTAAAACGATTTATGGAATAAGTTATTTTAGTACCCCGTTGTAAAAATATTCTCATTTATATCT
>JAGVSQ010006238.1:0-16631 GCA_022683975.1 Rhyacophila evoluta
TTAGAATTTAAAATCAATTTCCATCAAGCACCATCAGTCGAAAATATTAACTATAACACTGTATTTCTCTGATATACACATCGTCATTAGGCATACAAAACCGTGTTGGCGACATAATAACCTCGTATAAAACAGATTTACATTAATTACATGAAGTTTTCGTGGAACCACATTTTTGTACTTTCGCCCATTGTTAAATTGCGATTTCGCAATTGTTTGAGTGGTTATCTGACAACCAATCCTTGTGAAAAAGGATATGTCTAGGTAAGTCTTCATAGTGAACTGATGTTTATGCTCCACATTCGGAACCGATATATTATGGTTGAAAATATGAATATTTTGTATACATACATATTTTGATTGTGTACCTTTACGAATCGTTCCAATTAACAGTCAATTAATGTTGTAAAATATACTTGAAAAGAGTTAAGCATATGAAGCGTCATACGAGTTTGTTCCGAGATTTTCGTCTCCAGAGGAATGCGGTCCATTTCGACAGATGCCCGGCAAGAGAAAGAAGAGACAGTTCGTAAGAGGGGGACGATATATGCGGGATAGGCAGGCATTGGAGCGAGCAAGAAAGAGAAGAGGTTCGGTGCAACCCGCCCACGACGCTGTTGATTACTTTTCACTATATTTTTATTGGGCACAAACAATATTCTTGATAGAATCGAGACGTCGAGCGCTCATCACAACGCGGTTTTCCTGTGTATCTGACTCAGCTGGTGGAGGGAGTTGTCAAAATGTCACAAAAAATAATACAGTTTGAACACTTTAAAGGGTATGGATATACATGTACGTCTGTGCGCCTTGTCGCCTTATTTTCGAGGCCATTATTTTATTTTTTAATAAAATGTTATTAATTCTTTCAATATGAATACCGGATATATTTATCAATAATACGTAAAAGTCATTACAATCGTATCGTTTATTTTTAGACTAGAAAAAAATACGTAAACGTTACGAAAAAAAATTACTAAAAAAAGAGTTGACTTCAGCATTGAAAAATTCCCTTACGCTCTTTCGATAAGTATTATGTTTTGTAAAAAAACGAATAAATTTATTCATATTGCTGTTCAAAGAAACACATTAAACGTCACATAAATCAGTCAATCTATTTCTTTGATTCCGAAACGAAAGCGGCCACACGTGGTAATGTTATACAAATTCTTATCAATATGGAATAATTGTTCAGTTTATTTTGTTCGTTATTTGGTAATAGAAGAGTATTGTTTAGAAATCGGAATATCCAATTCGATTGATTTTATGATATTAGTTGAATTGATAGCAGTGAACAATTTTATTGTTTAAAACGTGTGTGCATAAAAAAATGACTCTAGGGTTAATATAGAATCAGAGCATCAAAAAAACCATTCCAATCCATTTCACAACGGTATAGTTGCAATGAATTCCAGTTCTGCAGGTGCGAAATTTACGTTTCTACTTTGTGATAAACAACAACTGAACAATAACGCATATTAAATAATATGGTGCTTTTAAAATATTCTTCTTCAATATTTAATTGGAATGCACCTTTCAACTAACGCAAATAAGCGAAATTTCGAATATACCAAGGAGCAGGAATTCATAGAGACTTTGTATCCAGGTGTAGACACGAGTAGGAGAATGTGGTATTTACACAGATATTAATCGTAACATTTTAAACGGCTAATATAAATGTAAATCTAAAAATATTCCGACCAAATAAGGCGAACTTATAATCACCTAAAATATTCAAATATACTAGGAATTAAAAGTCATAGTTAGTATTAATCATTGCGCAATGAGTCAATCGATACCGCCCTCAACGCACAGGGTAGGATAATGTATCCCGGAACTAGTTTACATCGTATACTATTATTGAATGACACAGATTCGCTATAAGCCGTGGTAATTTATTGATCGCTAAATATATATTCGGTGGTTTTGGATTAGAGACATAGTGACACTCAGGCGAACTGATGAACTTAATTAAATAATGAATAGAAGTTTGAGAACCAAGTTATCGCTATTGCACTCGGTGCGGCATGTATCAGAGCAACAGTGAAGCAAGGCGATTCATCAGTGTGTTGGTGTTGGTTTCAAACGAAACAGATAGAAGAGTGGATTATAAATTGGTTACATAGAATTGACATGACTTTGCTCAGTGTCAAGAATCTTTTAATGCAGCAATGAAATGTGTTTAATAAATTAAGCATTGAAAGTACGATTAATCAAAGAACAGCGTTACATGCGTGGCCGTATTCGTAAAAATTCTTTTATAATTAGTGGTACAGAAATGACTAAGCGTCGTGTGGGAGACGCAAGCAACACCATACCAAATTACTTATCGTCGTCAATATTGCAGGAACACGTATCTTGATTTTTTTGTATTTTCACTATTTTGAGTTACTTTGTTAAGTTTTATTTTTTGCTTCATCTCTTGTAGGCACATTTTCGCATGAGCACATAATCTAAACACGTATTATAAATCTATGTGTTAATGCAAAAATTTATACATAATACAAGATATTGTAAAGAATAAAACTATGCTTTACAAAGAGACTTAAACCAAAAAATTAAGATGCGTGGTCCTGAAATATTAGCGGCGTTGTGTACAATTCATACAGATTTCCAAAATGTGAAGACTTATCTTGAAAAATTGTTTTCACGAGAATTAGTAATCAGCCATTCACATCTAGTCCTGTATCTTGGTTTTTAATTGAATTTTTATGCATATGCGAGATCTGAACCCGCAACCTTCTGTTCCGAAGACCATTCCGCTCTCGGAGAGGACCACCGAGAGGACAAAGTGCATAAACCAGTGTATATTTTTCTATAAATACAGCCTGAAAATACCAAAAGACGAAACCCCGGTATCAAATACATAATTATCTATGTCAATAATTACTTATACACATTAAAGCATTTGAATCTCTTCAATAAAAAAAATATTTATTTATCAAAAAAACATTTTCATAAAGATATTTCAGTGCACCAATCGCTCGACCCATTTAACGTGCGTGTGTTCCATCAAAATTATAAGCTTATAGTTCATATTAAATCGTATTATGTGTGTGCATTACTTAAATATTGAAAATTCTGTGTTAATAAATACTTTGAAATCATAAATTTACCTAATTATGAATACGCAACAAATATAAATCGAGATGGGTATTAATTTTCCCAGACTGTATTAATATGTAAACCTTTGAATTTGTAATGCAAACGGACGTCAATCACAAATGTCAATTGAAAATGAATAGGATGGGTGTCGCTTCATTAACTGCAGGCCATCATAAAAGTTTTGCTCGCAGTATTAACGCCATGTATCATTTACGATGTATGACAGAATACCCTTCGGTCAATAATTATTTTTAATTGATTTCAGATAACAATTTGCTTGCATTGTGTCGATACAATAATTAATGGAAACGAATGAGTCCGCTTGCTCTGTTATTAATTGACGTGTTTGGACAATGTGCGGGTTAATCAATAACTTCTATAGAACAAATAGAGAAGATTAATAGTTGTATGATATTAGGATAATTCGTGATTCATACCTAATAGTTAGTTTGTACGTCATAATTAGTTAAAGTAGAGACGAAAGACTTGGATATTATTGTTATAGCCAACAGAGATAAATTTATTGAAGGCATTCTGAAACTCTCACGTTTCATGTGTAAGTTAGTCACGTTTGTTCAATACTTTGTTAGAAAAATCATAGAAACTGTATACTCCTTGACAACAATGTCAATAATATATTACGTTCTCTATTGTAACTTGCAAAAACATATATAATATTATATAAAACACCGCCTAGAGTGTACATCGTATAACCCGTTTAGACGCCTTGCGTATAATATATAATATAATATGTATCCACCATATTGGCCAGAATTGAAGTATGTACTGCTGCCATGGAAACGACAGGCAGTGGCGACAAAAACAATCAAACCATTATAAAAATATAATTTCAAACAAATCAGTTTGAAGAAAATATTTACAAAAAATTGTAAAAATAAACAAATTATAAAGCAGTTACTTAATTAACATTGTGTAAAATAAATGTTTAAGCAGAAGTTACATAGACTCCATTAATTCAATACAAATCGACGAACAATTTAATGTGCTAAGATGGTAGAACTATTAATTGGTTAGTTTAACGTTGACATAAATCAATATAAAACAAAACTACAACTACATCCTACAAATAATTAAACAATACATTAATTACATGATCACGTAATGTCGACATATATTTACAGCTTCAGGCACGCCGGCCAAAGGTACACGATCACTTTATAAGAACTGAATTGCAAAAGGTTCACAATCACTGCATGTAAGTCAACAATTTATTCGATTCTTCGCGAATTCTACACATAATTGAAAAGCGCGGCGCGTTGGTTGCACGCCAGCCGACTGACCGCTTTGCGAGAATGGTTTTGTGCGATGAACTGAAGTGAGTGAAAAAAAGTGAGAGGGGATATTATCAAGGACCTCAGCATTGCCAAGGACACGCGAATAGGATCTCGTCTTGGATGCCTCATTGAGGCGATTAAAAACATTTCGTAGAATCAGTAGCACTTAGTGTTCGTTTGTTGATTCGATAGCAGAGATCATTGTCGTATTGAATTAGTATTCTATGAAAGCTTTAAGCTCTAATAGAACTTAATGCAATAAATTACGAGACTTACACAGATTTTATATAGCATGGTCTTGATTGTACATATAATAAATACTAGAAATCTTTAAGAAATCCAACATTAATTTTAATAAGTATGTATAACAAATATTTATGTCTCATGTCACTAATGTT
This sequence comes from Rhyacophila evoluta, assembly GCA_022683975.1. NCBI lineage: Eukaryota > Metazoa > Arthropoda > Insecta > Trichoptera > Rhyacophilidae > Rhyacophila > Rhyacophila evoluta. The sequence goes on from JAGVSQ010006238.1 coordinate 4,799, forward strand.
TATGTCTAACATGGTATAATATATATATTTGCGCCTTTATCATATTATGAGATTATCGACACCCGACGAATATTAATGTGTGGATAAAAATATTGTGGCGAAATGTGACAATATCTATATACATATCTTGGATTAGTAAGGTTGACAAGAAACTTTACAATAATTTAGAATTCAAAATCAATTTCCATCAAGCATTATCAGTCAAAAACATTAATTATTTACAATAATTATCTTCCATCTAAAAATATCTATTTGACAAAATCGGTGCCGTCCAAGCTCAAAACTTTAATCTGAAATAAAATTCACCCTTTTTTATCCAAGACAAGCATTGGAGCCTATATTTTTAAGTATAGGCCTTAAGTATTATTTATAACAATATATACCGCAAATGGAATTTTTAATATCAGTATAAGCCACACTTTTCTGTGAGGTATTATGAATATTTTTATCTTGATAGATACAATAAATATTAATTAAAAAATGACCTCTCGCCCTTGCATAGCTATCAGATGGGTTCTATAAATTAAACAATGATTTACAATACAAACACCAAAAACAATAAAAAAATCAATCAATTTGAACAGACACAATCAACGATCGTGGTTTATGTTGATTTGACATTGCATCGTTATGAATGTCATTATGAATTGTCCAAAGCGTCTGAGTCCCACGAGACTTATATTGTTAGAATGCACCGTCATCACTGCATTTATGATATACGCGGTTTATCAACAGAAGTGTGAAATATACGCTGCAAAATCATTGGAATCGAAAATGTATCATCGCAGTTATACTTAATATATTAGATAAATTCCAAGTGCAATAATGTACCAGTTGACTCTTGAAGTACACAGTAAATATTTTCTCAACTCATGTATCATATCGTCGCCAATATTGCAGGAACACGTATCTCAATTTGTTGGTTTCAGTCATGTTTATGAGACGTGTAAAAAATATATGTGCTTACGTAAAAATGTGATAGTGATACAAGAGATTGCAAAAAATAAAACTATACTTTAGAAAGTGGCTTAAACGAAAAAATCGAAATACGTGTTCCTACAACATAGGCGACGATATATAAAATCTCATATCATATTGTCTCCGAGCGTATGCCAAGATTGTGCACCGCACAAAGGCGCCTGAACATAACAGTCGCCTTTTTATAAGAACGGTGAAATAAATTAGCCAATATTTTTGGAGTGCAACGGTATTTGCATAATTAAAACACGTATACTATAAAAATATAATATACGATATAAAAGGGCTAGAAAGTTAAGAAGTGCAAGTTATTAATCAGTGAAAATATATACACGGATAGTTTTATTTTATTTTTTTACACAACGGCGACTTTTACTCACGGCGCGGCACTGAACGCCATTACCCAGCGAGCCAAAGTGATGACGAGTACATTGCGAGTCAACAGAAAAGAGATTGGAATAAGTTTTTCATACTATTTCTTTAAACTTCATCACACCAGAGTGCAATGCAACCTAAGTCGTGGATAATTTATATTTACTCCCGGGACATTCTTGTCAAATATAGTAGATCGCTTCTGGTTACCAGAGCTCCGAGATACGCTTGATTAAGACCAGTTGTAAGAACGGGGCGGGTGAGTAGCGGGCACATTAGATAGGTTCTCAATAGATCTACGTATAACGCTGCGGACACGATAGCAGAGTTGCAAAATAGCTATAAATAGGTGAGTGAGCAAGTGAGCAAATCTCTTTTTCCGTCGTGTTGCCGCCGTCGCTCCGTACCCGAGGCATCTATCGTACCCGCTGCCTAATACATTTTTTTCGTTTTTCCAATATAATAAATACATCAGTCAAATTCAATTCGTGTGGTATTAAATGGGCCCAAAACGCGACCGCGAGATACTACTGCAGGTGCCATAATTCCCCAGTCATTAATTCATGTAAACCGTTGGACACGATGGTCAGTTATATACACGCAGTGACCTTCATCAATCACAGAGGTTGCGACTTGTTTACGGCTCGAAAGCCGCATTGTCCTGCATATTCACACGGAGAGAAGGTCGCCAGAACGCCGAACAATCGCATACGGGAATCCCAAATAAAATATTTTGCTGTAAAGGATAACAAACACAATTGAGATGGATCGGATGATGACAAGAATTGTCTAAAATGACAATAACTAACAAGCTTATTTTTATTATTCAGAGGGCACTAAAATCAGTATCTGTCAAACCGCTCAATGAAAATTGATTCATAACTACTTATAACATATTTAGAATCTGCATACTTTAATATGGATTATTATTTCCTATTGGATTTTAAACTTTTCCATATTGTATTTATAATGATAAAAGAACATGAACAAAAAAATCCTCATTATTAATTATACATACTATATCTCTACTCCAGGCAGTAACTTATTCACCCAGTTTATGGGAATTAATGAAATTCTATCAAATAACGAAATGTGTTTTTACGATAATAAATTCAGTATAGCCAATAGAACCGTTTATTGGCCAGCTATCTCAAGTGTTTTGTCGGTAAATAGTTATATACATTCGTATCGACTGTGGAAAGGGAAAAGGACGTGAACAAATTTCACAGGAGGCAAAAAAAAGTTTATTTGATGATTTTGAGTCAAAGTCAAAATATTACATAGAAAAAACATTGAAGTGCCTGAAGACTTAAACTAGTATTTTATTTACTTAGTATGATATTAATTCAATGGGTTATTTAAAAAAAAAACAATAAAATTGATTAGGTGGAAGCCCTTTATCCTGGTCGTAAGTTTCACAGATCATCTTTTCTTTCAAATTTAAAACGTAAATTTAGACCCTAATTCGGCATTTTCACTTTACACCCTTTTGACGGAACGTGCATTAAGTTGTATACATTTAGATTATTAAATAAAACCCAATTTGAAAAATTTAGTGTTACGCCTTTTTTCTTTTACACGGTCGATATATTACGTAATTTGATACGTATAATGAATTGCAGAGGAACCCGGTCACTGATATGTACAGATATGTATATACCAGATATGTAAGAAAACATGCAGATTCCAAAATAATTTCACTTGAAAAAATACAAATTACATATTATTACAAGATTTCTTTATGAAGAATGAAGTCATATTAAATCTTCTTCTTCTTCAATATCTGCTCCCTAAGTGGAGGATATGGACACCACCAAGTCTTCAAGAGACAGAGCTTTCGAGCTTTCAATTGTTATTTTTGATGTTTGATGAATTGAAACTACTATCTGGATCCCGCGTGATACCTTGTGAATATAATGACAATATTTATTGGAATGGTGATTGCACGAGTGTTTAAAATCCATGGACTTTCTTAGGATTCAATAGTTGTATCAATTCATAATAACATTATGGTGACAATATATGTCATTCGCAATGCCTCCTTCGTATGCTTGTGAATGGCCATTGGCAGATACAATCACACAATTAAGTAAGCGAATACCTGAATAGACTTGAAGGCTGAAACTGCAGGAAAGTAAAGCGCATATTGTGAAAAGAGCACAAAAAAAGTGTCAGGTACATTCATAATTGAAAGTTACGGGCCCGCTCGCGTGTCAGTGGAGTACGAAGAAAGCACATGTCAGCGCACACCGAGACGCGTTATAATAAATTCAGCGGACACTGACGTCGTAAAATCACAGAGGTGGGGTGATCCCAAACGCTGGCGGTTCGGCGGATGGATATTGTGAAAATTGCCAGAACGAAAAGACGACGACAGGCGTTGTCACAAAAGACGTTTGTAAAAGTGAGATTCGTATTCAACGAGCGCAGGCGTCAACAGTCTAAAGTCTAAAGAGGTATTGTTGTCGAATAAAGCATTGAAATTCGACAAAACGGTAAAACCAGAGAGAAACGTTATCTATCATAAACAGTAGAAGGAGAAACTAAACAAAATAAGAAATAAATGTTGCAGAACATGAAAATTACTAAATATTAAATACAATGATCAATACTTGCAGGTACTATACCAACCCAGAATTATTCTTCTGTATCTACAGACATTATTAACTTATTCTTCTTCTTCCATGTCCGCTCCTTGAGTGAAGCATATGGACACCACGTTCCGCCTCCAAGAATCCCTACCGCCCGCCAGTATTCTTGCCTCCTCCCAGGTCATACCTGCATCCCGTAACTCCGCCGAATATATTCTATAGATAGTATTTAGTGGCCTTCCGGGACGCCAATGATCGGTCGGCTTAAAGAATAGACAGGTCATGTTCACTCTCTTGAGGCATTCGCAGTATGAGGCCGAACCAGGCACAGAGTCGCAGCTCAACTTTGTCAGCGATATGTGGCTGCATGGTCCGTTCTCTTATCGTCTCATTTCGAACGAAGTCATACCACCGTATCCCCAGAACAGGCACCTGTTCTCAAAGCTTATAATACACTTGTTTTGGGCCTTTGTTGGGTGTTACGTTTCACAACCATAGAGTTGCACTGACAGAATGCATGCATTGAACAGGCTTATTACTACTTACTAACCACACAATCGAAATATAAAAGCAATTGTCGTTCAGATTTGAGCAACACTCGAACGTCTCGTAGTAAAGCACGCAGAACTCTTGTAAGGCCGGCATGCATTATAGCCGGTTCGCCGAAGGGATAATGGCACTTATAATGCAAAGACTGTGACAGTTTGTCTGACTTCTCTATATCGTATAACTTGCGGTAATTGTGCCGACTGTCCGGCGCACCCAGTCGTCCAATTACCGCTGTGAAGTGTGAACGCAGCATGTACGCAACACTCGCTTCTTTTAATTCGCTCGATCTCTTGCATTCGTAGGTAAGCTTACAGAGCGAGTTGTCAGCTTAACAAAATGCAATATATAGCCGGAGGATTACAAAACCAGACGTATCAACAGTTCAACTTCATTAGTAATATATTGAACGTGAGATAAGTGAGTACATGCTGTTAATTCCCCCTTATACGGACGTTCGCGTAGTCATGGGATCAGTAATGATATAAACAAAGATAACAACATGGATATGAGTGAAATAATCTAACAATCCAGAGAAAGAATAATAAAAAAATTCCTTTAACACAAACAACTCAATGAAAAAACATGGAAAAAGCACTCGTTTGTCTCATGCACACTAATTTCAAGCGTATATTCTAATGTGTAACGAACATAAAATTATTTTCACTTCATTGAATGTGAACGTGCATTCATCAGCGTGCATTGAAATACACTTTGGAGTGAAATAATGTATATTTTCATTTAAAAAACGTGTATTTCATTTTCATTATTTTCCCAATACTTATATTTTATAAAGTTTTTTGGTCCTCCTGAACAACTCAACAAACTTATGATACGGGTTGTCAACTCATGTCCATCGTTATGTAAAATAACACGGTACATTGAAAATAAGGGACGTTTACAAAAGAATTTCTATAGCACCGAATGTATTTACAGACATGGAATACAATTATTAATAATAGTACACTTAAATAAAGTAAAGTGAAAAATAAACTAGTCAATCTACAATGGGTAGATGAGTAATCTACAGTGAGCAACATATTGTAGGTAGCGTAGAGGTTGGCGTGCGCGCCTATCAATCCGGGGAAAGCGGGTTCGATACCCACATCTTTCAAATTTGGAAAAATCCAAAAATGCAAGGCTGAATGCTCATTAGGTTGGGCAATTGTCTGGGAAACAATTCTCGTGGAAAATAATCTGTAAAGACGTATTCACATTGAGATCCCCACAATCCTCTAATTTCGGAGTGGATATCTTCACACTGTGTAAATCCATTTGCTCAACTTTGGAATCAATATTTTATAAAAAAAATCGTATAAAATGAAGACGGTTATCACCAATGACAGTTTATTTTAAAGAAAGAGTAATTATTGATGCTTCTTAATGATTTTAAATGAGTATTAATCACAGTGATTGGGAATAGTATAAACAACATGAATTATATACGTCCGCGAACCGACGGACAGGAAAACGATTTCTTTCAAATTATATGTTAGTTATTTTTTTATTATTAAAGCCTCCGTTCCAACAAATAAGTAAGCTACCATCATCGCGGTTGCTTCCAGTGATTTGTTCCGAAGGCTTAATGATGATAGATTGAAATTTAATTCCTGCACAGTGCAATGAGTCTACAATTACAATGTAATTTTAACCATCGCAAATAAAGCGACTGAAAAAAAAAACCAACGGTGCATCCGTGGCCAATCAAAAAGCTTCGCCGATAGTAATTATTGTATCCGCTCACTTGGGAAATCAAATAATAATAAAAACGAAACGAATTGCACAGCTTCCGCTAGTGATTAAATACGTAAATATATTATTAAATCATTAATTTATTATTTTTATATGATTATATATTTCTGTGTATTGTGTGCGAGGTGATACTGCAGCTTGTGTATGGATCCATTAATCGATTCGCTTCACACAAAATTTGATAGAACTGTCAAAGCTACAACAAATGCAATTATTTTTAAACGAATTAATTTTAATAGCACTGTCTAAGCCATTTCGGTAGTTGCATATGACTAATATCCGATTAAACATTATATTGTAGGTAGTATAAGTAATCATAGACGGAAATTAATGGGAATTCATTTTTCAAAAACTTTGACAAATAAAAAAAAATACACAAATATTTTTTTGTCTCCCCGGTTAGCGAATTCTATTGCTTTAAAAAAAATGCAGTGTCATACGGCGAGCGTAATGATCTCTTCACAAAAATTGCTTGGCCAAATAAGTCTCCCCGATAGCGTAGTTGGTAGCGAGCGCGCCTAGCAATCCGGAGAATGCGGGTGCTACTCCCCATCTATCGGATTTTAAAAATCTAAAAATGCAGGACTGGATTATGCCCATTGGGTTGAGAAATTGTCTGGCAAACGATTCTCAAGAAAAAAATAATCTGTCAAGACGTCTCTTCACATTGCGGTGATCCATATACTCCACTTTCGCAGTGGATTTCTTCACACTGTGTAGATCTAATATGCTTCAATTTGAGAGCGAACATGGTAAAAAAAAAATTAACTCCGTGAAATCTTCTTACGTCATTGTGTTATTCAATATATTAAAAGGTATCCTATTTAAGTAAAAATAAATACACATATTCGTTTTAACATAGAAATATTTTTTTTAAATGTATATGGACAGTAATTGAATGAATGACTACTTAAATTATTATGTGTCATTGGTTGTGAGGGTCCAAAACAGCTCAGATCCAACAAAAATGATTAATACGATAAAAGACATCTGATTGGCTTAGTCGCCACTGAAGTTAAAAATAGTGTAACTGTAAACCTACATTGTGTAAAGGTTTAGGAAAAATCCTTGTGCAATGGACCATAATACATTCCGAAGTTGACACGATCATCAACATTCGGTTTTCAATAAATAAAATCATGTTTTTAAATTAAAAAAACACACAATAAAAAGCTATGAGGTACATTTTTTTTTCAATATGTTATAATATTATTTAAATTGATTTGCATGTTCAAATCTTCGCCCCAATATTAGATTCACTACTGAAGACGATATTGAAATTAAAATTCATTCAAATAGATATGCAAAGCAATGGAATGAGACAATCGACGGAATAACGACATAAAACCCGCACGAGTAGACACACGAGAGTTCCCTCGCGCAGTCCAGGTGGTTAAATTTAAATATTGTAATATCAGTCCGCATGTAAATGATCCTCAGTAAGTTCAAAAGCAGCTTCCCTTTGTGTGTATTGCACTCGATTAAAATGGCATCAACCAGTTTCGAACAAAACGCTTGGGCAATGCCAAAGAACCTGATTTCAATACGAAGTGTACCCAACGAGTTGAATCCCATACAAAGATTAATCGAATTCATTATTAACTGAAATCTATTACGTTTAAAAGGATCGCTTCTAATTCAGGTTTAATTGCAGAATTATATCACATGTCTCGTTTTCTGCCGTACTATTTATTGTCCATTGATGATAATCTATATTCACAGGTTTTACATTTTAGGGTGTGTATCCTCAACAATTCAACATCCAGAGAGTGTAATCTGTACTCGTATGTCGACTTAACTTTCACCAATAAGTTTCATTCTCTTCGTAATGGGAATAAATTGTTTTAAAACAGATTTGTCATGCATCGTGTTTCGTCTGGAGATAACAAAATCGCAAATGCAAGTGAATATTTTTTTGTTGACATTTAAACTAAGTCTTTGAAAGCGTAGTTTGGAATCTATATGCTCCAAATATGGAATGAAAATGAACAATGAAGGATATTAAGGGTCAATAATTATCTCTTTCTTGTTAGCGGACAAACACGATTATTATGATAATCAGCAGACGGTGCCAAAAAATAACCAGTTTGCAATACAGATATATATAACAAAAAGCCATGTACGTGTACAGTTAAATAATAACACTAAGTTAACTCAAAGAACGGCAATTCATGATAGATCGACCGTGGAAAGGAAAAAGGACGTAACCCACATATAACAAATTTTACATGAAGCGCGGAAAAACGTTTATTTCATGATTTCGGCCCAAAGTCAAAATATTAAATTGAAACAATCTTTAAGTACACGAAAACCAAAACCGGTGTCATATTTACCTAGTCTGATATTACTTCAATAAGTTGTTTAAGAAAAACAAATTAGATTGATGTGGTGGAAGCCCCTTTTTCTTGATCGCATATTTGACAGGACATCTTTTATCCAAACTTAAAAGCTAAATTTACACAATGATTCGGCATCTGCAGTTTGCATCCTTTTGACAGAACGTATATTAAATTATACCCATTGTGATTATCGAAAAAAACTATTTTGCCTAAACTGAGGTTTACGTCCTTTTTCCTTTCCACAGTCGTTATTGAATTATAATAATGTATATTATGCAAACCCTACTCGACGCTATCCTTTCTCTTATCTTGTATTTATTTATGTGCATGGCAGAGGCGAGGTAAATTACACAAACAAGCTTTTGATTCATGATAAAATATTACATTAGGAAAACAAATCTAAAAAATACACAGGTATCGAGGGTGTTAAACTTACAGAGACCACCTCTCATCAAGTGAGAGACAGCGCATCAATGCATTGTAAATTGCAAGGGTTCTCAAATTATTATTCAGAGAGTAACATTATTTCTGACGAGATATATAAAGGGCCTTGGAATTAAAGAGAGATTTGACTAATGCGAAACATTTAAATTCATCCCTACACTCCTGCGTATAATCAATAAACGGAATCATGATTGATAGCTTTTCAATAAGTGCACCATCATTCAATCAAGTCAGAAATTGAAGTTTTCAGGTAGACACATTGAATGGCAATATTTTAAACACTATTTACCTTAATACAAGCCGTGCTAGTGTACAGATTTTATATTGCACAGGGGCGCCTGAATATGATGGGTGCCATTTTATAAGAAAATGGAATTGGCCAGTATTTTCTACGCAGCAATATAAACAATGTATCAAATTCACACGGTGTTTTATTAAAATTGAAATATCTCATGGATGTTAAAGTAGAACCACATCAATATACGTATTTTTTTATATCCCATCTTCGCTCTCAAAGGGGAGCATATGGATATACACAGTGTGAAGGTATCCACTCTGAAAAGTGGAGTTTATTGATCTCCGCAGTGTGAAGACGTCTTAGCAGCTTATTTTTCAAGATAATTGTTTATCATACAATTGCGCAACCCGATGGGCATCCAGTCTTGTTTTTGTTTTTTTTTTAATCTGACAGATGGGGAATCGAACCTGCAGTCCCTGGATTAGTGCTAGGCGCGCACGCTACCAACTACGCTATCGGGGAGACAATTAATTACACACAACTAAAATTCGTACAAGAGGATCATCTGTAACTTGTATCTGTATACTCATCAAGTAGCCGGATATTTGAAAATTAAAACGATAACCTAAATTTGAATCACTGCCAGTGTGCTTCATATTATATTATATTTGGCCTTGCTTTATTTACTTGAATACTGATTCACGAGTTAAAAGAGCACGAAAAACGAATTGAAAACAGTCTGGAAACATAATTAAATACGTATCTCAAATGTCAAAGGTTATCTATTTTCGGATGGACCTTAATTCGTGCGGACATCTGTCATATTTGCATATTTATCAACAGTCAGTCATGCAACAGCTAAAGCTCATATTATTAATTCAATTTGAGACAATTTAAAATTTAAAATCAATATTACCCACATCCCGTTGACCTAACTGCACGGCCAGATCAGTTCTTGTCAACTGGATTATCACCGTTTAATATTAATTTTTGATTTGTGAAAACAGCACAGACAGAAACAGCAATTGTCAGTACGACAACACTGACAATATCGTAATTTTGATGATTTGAATGAAATGAGAGAAATCAAGAATAAAAAATTCACTGTAGCTGACATCTAAACAAACTTTAATTTTACTTCTTTCATTTGGTAAACAATCACCATATCGACCGTGGAAAGGAAAGGGACGTAACCCACATAAAACAAATTTTACAAAAGGCACAAAAAACGTTTATTTAATGATTTTGAGGCAAAGTCAAAACATAAAACATAGGCACAACTTTGAAGTGCATGAAGACTAAAACTGGTGTTTTATTTACTCAATATGATATTAATTTAATAAGTTATTAAAGAAAAACTTTTACAATTGATTGTTTCGAAGCTTTTTCCTGGCCGAAAATTTCACAGGGCATCGTTTTCTCAATTTTAAAAGCTGAATTTCAACACAAATTTGGAAATTTCAGCTTACATCATTAGAATAAAACGGGTATTAAGCTGTACACCTTCTGATTATCAAATAAAAGCTATTTTTTTAATTGAAGGTTACGCTCCTTTTACTTTACCATTGTCGATAAAACAGATTTTACAATTCAAGCAAGTTTATTTTAATTAAAATCATTTTTGATCTGCTTAATCCATCTTATTGGGGAATCATTTAACAAATACACCCAGTGAATAAACATGCAATTGAAAACATAATATGATTTAGTGAGATGTATTATTTGATTCGTCTGAAATGACTAAATAAAAGCATATACAAGTTTTCTAAGAAAAAAAACATACCTAAGTAGAAGATTCACAAATCCTAAGAATTATAGACTAGTTTAGGTATATTTTTGATAATAAATACAGAATGTATCTAAGAAGAAATCCTTACACATTCCTAGACGTAAGAAGTTGGTATGTGGCTTACAAATATAATATTTACAGCAAACGAAAGAAAAAAATATACATACATTTCAGACAATAATAATAACTTACAGAGGGGAAAACCGAATTTAATTATTTTGTAACAGTTTATTGACTAAGATAAACGGAGTTGTTATATATAAAAACTAAGAAAATATTTAGTAAATACGTCCAATAAACGTGAAGCGACTTAAAAAGCTGGGAGCGACTCACAGAAAATATCGTTCTAGAAATAGAATCGCATCGGTTATCGTAGATTTTGAAAGAACGATCGCTCTCCGCTTTGTACAGCGAGGGCCCCAGGGACGCATTCGGGGTGAGCGCAAGTTTTGGCCGCACACATATTTTCATTTGAGCAACGCACAGGTGGGCGGGAAAGTCGCCAAAAACAACGATTACATGTGTAGTTCAACGCGCGGTTATTTTGACACAACTACAACAGGCGTGAATTAGCATAAATATTCGTCTTTCAAATACAAAGATGATGCAATTCTCAAGGATTAAAAATTTTGTAATTAACCAAAAATATAACCTATGTAACATTTTACTCGAAAGTAATAATATTCAATTGATAATTTCCTTATAAGCTAGATCTAAATATTGAATATGTTATAATAATAATTAATATTTTCGACTGATGGTGCTTGATGGAAATTGATTTTAA